>CM032643.1:6763397-6920536 GCA_019097785.1 Fraxinus excelsior | reverse complement strand
AGATCAAAACTAACAGGGCTTAAATTGATTGCAGAAAATCTCGTTTCACTGGTTCTTTCTGTGGATTTAGAAGGCAATCAAATGTAATGTCCAAATAGTATCATGTAGCAGAACCCCAACTTTATTGAGAATAATCGTTAGTTTGTAGTCATTGTTTTTCCTTTTTCCCACTGGTAGACTATATCATAAACAGAAATTAGTCTGGCTACATTGAGCTTTAGCTGGGTTTTTAAAAAACCACCAACAAACAAATCAATATTAGACCAGCAGAGTTATCAGCATCTTTACCCAGAATTGCATAGAAAAAGGGCATACAAATATATTGAAAAAACACACACAACATCCAGAAATTAATAAATTCAAAACTTTTTAAGATAAGAGAAATGTTAAATTCAGTAACCTGAATCACCAACAACAAGAACTCTGACCTGCCCACAAGGAGGCCCGCTATTCTGCTCTTTGTTTTCCCTTTCTCTTCCTCTCCAAAACATATTCTCTTACTCCAACACCAGAAAACCTATCCCCAGAGAAAATTTACAGAAGTCCCAAAAATGTTCTCCTCAATTTCAAGCCTCGTCCCATTAAAAAAGTCACTAATCTCCGCGAAAAGCAGCAGCCTCTCAAAATGGGTGTTTCAGATTCCAACCAACCAAACCCAGACCATAGACAGAATTAACCAAGGAAAAGGTTCAATTCCATCAATCTAGCATTGAAAAACCACATAAAAGTCAAGAAACGGGTTCCAGGAAGGTCTTTCAAGATTTTCAGAAGGTTGCCCTTAAATTTGTAGGAAGATGCTACTACTACCAAATGTTATGCAGCCATATGTAAAACTTTATGTAATTTACATATAGATTAATTCAAATCTCTATAAATCTTCTCAACTCCAACTGGGGCCAACAGAATTGGTTGTTGTGCAAATATGAGGTTCCTTCTTCTAAATCAGTATATGGAAGAAAAATAAGATCTAAGGTCAAATGTCCTCGACTTACTAATGTTTTGGAAATCGCGTAGGAAGGGGGCATATACAAATCGCATGTCTCGAAGCATTTAACAGAAATTGCGAGGAGAAATCGTTTTGATCGATTAAAAGCGAGGGCATTAATTAAAGATTGTACTTTTCCCGGGAGTTAGGAGGGTTTAAATATATTTTTGAAGGACTTCTATGTAACTTACAAAAAAGTTCAGGGGTCGAATTCTTATTTCCTCGTTACATATGAATATTGTCTTAGAAAATGCTTAAAATAATAAAATTTGATCGACTATTGTATATGTTGATTGATGTCAATGCTAAAGTTGAGATAATAACTTTTCAAGAAAATATAATTTTATAGTTACAAGCGTGTCAGTTAACAAAAAAATATTAGAGGGTTATCAATAGGAATGGAAAGTGAGACGAGTTGTTCACTAACTCGTACGAATTGGTTCGCAAGCTCGTTGACACACACACACACACATTGACTAGTCGTGAGTCAAGTTCGACGGTAGGGAACAACTTAGCTTGACTTGTCTCATTTAACACTTAAGATCGATCAGAATGTTAGTAATTCAATCAACGGATATAGGTATATTTATAGGAAGACCTTCTAATTACTCAACTTTGCATCAATGCACATGGTTCATATGGACCTAATGTCCAAATATTATGTTTTGCATGGGTCTGATTTTGTCCCATGGTATAATTGACCATTTATGCTTTCTAGATAAAAATAAATTAAATATTTTCCTCTCATGGGAACATAGTTTACACATAGAAGGACCATAAAAAGTTGATTAATGTAATAAATAAATTGAATCAAATTAAACATTTTTTTCTGGAGAATTTTTTATTAGTTTATAATATCAAAATTTTAAGATTCCTTCAAGGAAAAAAGAAAGAAAGAAGTCCTACTTTAAAATTAAAAAAAAAAAAAATACGATTCTTCCCCATTTACAATGTTGAAACAAAATATTGTGCACATACATGAAATATGGTACAGTACAACAATACAGGAACGAATGTATTCATGGTCGACACACTACATAGTACATAGAAATATGGTATGGTACAACAATGCGGGAACAAATATACCCACAGTCGACACACTATATAGTAGAAATATTTATACATAATAATTAGTCGAGTAGAAGACAGAAATTAATGTAGAGAATTAGAAGCTGGCTGTAAAGTCCATGGCATCTGGTTATGGACGATATTACAATCAGGGCTCTGGTGATTATGCACTCCTTCATAGGTTGTTATCACATAATTTGGGTCATCCCTATCCCTTTCTACCCTTTTCTTCACACTGCATCCTTCACTTGTGCATTTGAAGTAATTCCTGTAAATATTCACGTATATTTCTTTAAACTTTCCTTCAAGTAGGAAAAAAACCACAAAAGTCCAAAAATAGACTGCATTTTATTATTATAAAAAAAAATGTGGGTACTGGCTGCTTGTGTATGGACTGAACGAGTGGTAAAGAATATGGGGATAACATCAAATATACTGTACTTAGCAAGGCCATGACAATCCTCGGCGGCTTTGACTATGATTAATGAATGAATAATACCAAGTGACTCGTGAAACGTGATAATACAACTTGCGTGTCATATCTTGCTCAATCATGTTCGGTGTGCAATCATAGACGACAATCAACAAATTTTTTGAGAATTTATACATTATCAACCACGATGTCATCCATGAATGTACTATTAGATTACTCCCCTCCCTGCAGGATTTGACCTTTTTGTATCGATGATGATAATAATAATATCCAGTACTGATGGTGCTAAAGTACCAGCTTAGATGGTCATACATACACCATGTTTGATACTCATTCATCTAAAATACATTCTTTTGTCTCTTACTTACAACCACATATTTTTCGATAAAATAATATTACATGTGAATTCAAAATTGTTTCTTATTTTTTAACTACATATTTTCTATCAAAATACTATTTAAAATGCATTATTGAAAGAATAATGTGGATCAAACAGGGTGTTAATAAGTCCAATTAAACTAATCATTTGACTTTACATTTAAATGAATTTATCATTTAGTTCCATCTAATTGCCACTTAAACCAGTGATAAGTACCACTTGGATCGAATAGCATGACTCGTGAAAAAATATAATTTTGACACAATAAAAGTAACAAGGAGAAATAGTTATATACTCCTTTGTCAGGGTAGGGTAGGATAGGATAGTAACACAACGTGTACCATCGATCGACATTTCACGGGGTGGCATGCAATAGCCTCGGCGTAATTTTTTTTTTATATATATTATGAAAATATATTGGGTAATAATCATGTATAAGGTTTCGAATTTTTTAGAAGGCCGTTTTGGAGGAGAGATATCGCTGTTGTAATTCTCCATTCTTATTATGATTGTGATAATTTGTGGGGCCGAGCAGGTGCGGACTTTAGAAAGAAATTCTAAGGTGGCCCTACAAGTTAAAGTTGGCATGAGTATGTATTTTTCTGTTGGGTTAAAATAATTGGGCAAATTTTATGAATTTGAAAAAGCAAAAATTGGACAACAAATCTTTCACAAAGAGAGGGTCCCGTCTCAAGAGATAAGTAGACGCCTTCACATTGAAAATGAACTAGTATTATATCTCTGTGTTTGCGCTTGTATATTTTCTGATCTTTTACATGATATGATCTCCCTACGTGACAGTGACACCGAAGGGAAGAAGACACGACACGGTTCTAAAATTGGAAATATGTAATTCTCCTACATGTATTTTTTTTTCTTTACATATACTATGTCATTTATTGATTTGATCTTGCTTGATCATATATGGAAAAATATCATTTCCTCTAGAAATTCTACACAAATTGATGTGACTTATATGCAGAAGGCTTGTGTGATTGATTTATAGATTAAATACGATTGTTCTTTTTTTATCTTGATCAATTAAGTTTGATCTCATTACATCTATTAGTCAAATCCATTCAATGATCATTTATCATCACGATCTCACCCTATCAATGGCAATAAGTATTCAATTTCAATCTCGCAGTGAACGAGATTAAAGATTGTTCACTATTAAAAGAAAGCTCCTTGATTTGATGGTCTCAATATTCTAATACTGTGTTAATTAAGGGACCTAACATCTTCCTCGAAGACCCTATACTGTTTGTTTTTGTCGACAGTGTACTACTGAAAGCAAATAGTATGCTACGCACTTTCAACAATGGGAAAGGTGAGGTACAGATTTATTATTTCAAAGGCCGACGAATACCATCTAATAAAGATAGATAACCTATTGGACTGAACGAGGGGATGTAGTACCTGAATCACTGGAATAATCCAATAGTCAGGAATTGGCCTAGAAGTGCATACTACTACACTACACTATGCTCGACTCTAAACGTTTAAAAAACTAGTCCTTGTCTAGTGCTTGGCAGAGCTAGGGGAGCTTCAATCATTAATCTTTATCTCCACTTCGTCCAGGCTAACGAGCCTTATTCAAGGAGGAGATTGGAGCCTCTAAAAGTACTGTTGAGAGGAAGTACCTTGGCCCCTCTTCATTCTCTACAAGCTTCCAAACATTTATTCAACATAGATGACGACGAGTGAGGTAGAGATGGAAGGGATCAAATGCGAGAATAAAAGGAGTAAATTAAATTGGCACATATCCATTAAAAAAACAGGAGTCTGCTAAGTGGTATCATGATGTATAGAGTCTAACATATGCTTGGTGCTAAAGGTCGAAAGGAGAAGTATTAGTTTCTTTAAATGAAACTCTCGACGGCAACATTAACTATAACATCTTATGGTTAATAATTTTAAAAGAGAGGCATCTATCTTAACAAAGATTAATTTCAAGTTTGAACTACAGAATGTTTTCATTTTATCCACCTGGAAAAAAAAAATTGATATCTATTTATATGTCTAATAAAATGCTTGATGTGTTCTTTTTCTTCCTTTTTTTTCCTAGGAAAATCATCTTAATATATTTAACTATCTTTACTTAGTAAATATAATTATCTGTGGGATGATAGAGAGAAGTTTTGAGAGAGATCAAACTTTTCACTGGTAAATACAAAACGAATAATAATTATTAACACCAGATCTTGGGATAAAAGGAAAAAAAAATGGTGACTTAAATTCTATAAAATTGAAGGCTTTACATACCTTGGATTCGGGCTATTCTTGACCATCTTTTTCCCATATTTTCTCCATTTAAATCCATCATCCATAATTTCCAGCTTTGATTTTGTTCTAAATGCATACCTAATCTCATCTTTTGACTTGAACTTCTCCTCTTCTCTTCTGCACAAAAACATGACCGATAAACGCCCGTTATTCACTATTTTTTGGTAGCTAATGAAGATCCAATATTTTAGAAGATAAAGAAAATTAATCTAAGGTGCAATAGAACTTGCATGTTACTATCTAATGGAGTTGATGAACTATAAGATCCAGTGAAGCTGCTTCCCACATTCTCAGATCTTTTTGTCATATCTTCTTCGAACGCACCATCAAATGCGAAATAATCCGAGAATTCGAAATCGAGCAACTCATTAAGCTGGTCAGTAGTGGTACTGTATGTGACTTGATTAGGGTTAGGGTTAGGGTTTTGGTAAGGAGAAGTAGCGTTCATTGCGGGGCTGAAAGAGGACATGTTTGATAATGTGGAAAAATGCTTGTGGAAAAATGATTCCCTACGACAGGCGTGCCTTCTCTTAAATACTTTTCAACTTTGATTTTTAGCTTGAAGCTTCATTTACCCTTTCCTAGTGGCATACCATGAAGGTGCTTTAGGTGACACGTGCATGCTGACCTCATATAAATTATTGTTTTTAATGTTGCCTAAAATTTTCAGTCCCTGATTGGTTTTGCTAAAATTAAAAGTTGAGTAGATTTTGATAAAAATTGATGAATTGTACAAGTGAAAAGTTTATAAAAGATGGGTCTCACGAAATATGTGATCGAAAAATTGATAAAAATTGTGGATTTTTTAAAGTTCGTAGTTGAAAATGAATTTGCGAAGAAATGAGTTTTAAGAAATTAGGGTCAAACATGATACTTATACTATGATATCTCTATGCATATGGACTTAAAAAAGAAAGAAACGGTAAATATGTATGTGTTTATATACGAAAAGTTGGAGCAACGTTTTCAGCTTAGTCTCCAACCATTAATTCTTGATGTTTATATACATAATCGATGCAGTACTCTGAGACATATTCGAGACCGTAATGACGTTTACATGTCTAATCCTTAAAAGGTGGTACATACTTTATCTGTATGAAAGTAAATTGAAAAATTCCTTAAGTACATGAATTTTTGCCAAAAATTTGAAATGTATCAATCTTGTCCGTGTGTGTATTTTATCTCCTCCAATCTTTCAATCATTTCCCTTCATTTCAAATTTCTGTATGTTTTCTGTGAAAAAAATTATGTACTCGTAGCAGGATTGAAGTAAAATAGAAGGAGAAGAGAAAAAGGGCAACCTCATGACTGGTAGAGAAAGTGAAATGGTCCAAGAAAGTGCAAAGAAACGTCGTTGGCTGCTAAAAATGACCTAACTAAGAAGTTTCTCTAGTCCAAACAGATATTATATGCAAAAAGTATCACTACTTTGTCAATATTCAGCAGATAGATTATCTTAACAATAATAGTTCACTACCAAACTAAAAAAAAAATGGCTTCAGAGACGGAAATAATTATGAAAGAGAAATAACAATTTTTTTCTTCTATTTTTAATTTTAATAATTTATAATTTCATATTGCCAATTTAATGGATGAATATACGCCTTAAAAGTCTAAATAGCGTGTTTTGAAATTATCTTTGATTCAATTTGACTTCTCTGGAGGAGTAAAATCCCGTGCTGTGTGGCCTATGGACCATATTTGGCCTAGTTCAAGTGTGAATTGTTAAAGCACGCGACTTAAAAAGGAGAAATTATCAAATATAATAAATAGTTTTATTTTTTCTTGGCTCTGAATAATTTAATAGGTACGACAAGAAATCAAGTCCCTTTCCAAACTAAACTAGAATTTTTATCTCTAGAAATTACACTAAACAAATATTACGGAGGATATCGACAATATTGTCAAATGAATCATGCTACATGAACAGACTCAAAAACAGAAGAGACGTGTATTCATACATAATTGAACAGTTTGAAAAAAAAATTCAATGACAGACTCAAAAACAGAAGAGACACGTATCCATACATAATTGGACAGTTTGAAAAAAAAAATTCACACATACACTGTCAAGTCAGTCAGTCTATTTGTACAGTATCTATTTTTTAGCCTGGACAAGTGGCTTCATCCTTGTCAAATTTAGATTAGTTTGGATTTTAAGAATAAAAGTAAGAGGGGTAAAATCATTGACCGAATTGCTATCCTCGTGGTCAACTAATAGAATCGAAAAGTCACCATTAAATCTTGAATATTTTAGAAGTATAATACTCATAATTACTTTCAATTTTTCTCCCACTATCTCGAGTCTATCCGAGCCTCACAACCCAAAGGATACTTTTCAAATGATATACTGAAATGTTAATTACGTATAAAAAAAATTGTCACTAGTTTATCAATATTTCAAAATATGGCATATATTTTATAATAACGTGTTTGGTATGATAAACTAACTGTTAAGAAATATAGTATTATTTTATTTTATTGTTTATTAAGGGTAGAATAGTCCTTTTAGTTTTCCTTATTTTAGATTATATATAGTCTCTCTATATGTATGTTTTGTTTTCACTTTTCATTATGCAGATTTAATAAAACCTTAGCCTCCCTTTTTCCTTTTCTTTTCTTTCAATTGTTTAACATGGTATCATAGCAAAATTTCATGGGACAAAGTTTAATCTCAAACACAGCAAAAAAAAATTTGGTGATTTCGAGACAAGTTCGATAGAGTTTTCTTTCCGTTTTGCAATCTGGTATTTCGTTTTCCTTTCTTTTGAGATCTGTTTTTTCCTTATTCTTTGATTATGGCTACTGAAAGAGACGATTCGCTTCAGTCTGTGAGTGTGAGTGTGAGTGTGAGGTTGGATGGAAAGAATTATTCGTATTGGAGTTATGTGATGAGAAATTTCCTTAAAGGTAAAAAGATGTGAGGATACATTAGTGGAACTTTTGTGAAACCTAAGAATACCGATGAGGATTATGCTGGTTTGGTAGATACTTGGGAATCAAATAATTCGAAAATCATTACTTGGATTAACAATTCTGTTGAGCATTCTATAGGTAGAGAGTTGGCGAAATATGAGACAGCAAAGGAGGTTTGGGATCATCTGCAAAGGTTATTCACTCAATCAAATTTTGCGAAGCAGTATCAATTAGAGAATGACATACGAGCTCTTCAGCAGAAAAATATGAGTATTCAGGAGTTTTATTCTGCTATGACAGATCTTTGGGATCAATTGGCTCTTACAGAATCGGACGAATTAAAGGCATGTGCACCCTATATTGCTCGTAGAGAGCAGCAACGGTTGGTGCAGTTTTTAACTGCACTTCACAGTGATTTTGAGGGACTTAGAGGTTCAATTTTGCATCGTTCTCCACTTCCTTCTGTTGACTCAGTTGTTAGTGAGCTATTGACGGAAGAAATACGTCTCAAGTCTTATTCTGAAAAGGGAATCATTTCTGCTTCTAATCCTTCCATGTTAGCAGTGTCTTCTAAGTCACTCTCTCATAATCAGAATAAGTTTTACGGAAGGGTTACCCCCGATGAGTGCAGTTTCTGTAAGCATAAAGGTCATTGAAGGGCTCAGTGTCCTAAGTTGAGACAGCAGAATCAATCGCAGCAACAATTTCAAGCTTGGAAGCCTGGCAACCAGTCACAATCGAATGCTCATAGACCACCTCATGGCTATAGACCACCACAGTCTAATACTGCAGCAGCAGCTTCATCAGGTCTCTTCACCGATCCTAGTACTCTGGCTGAGCAATTTCAGAAGTTTCTCTCCTTACAGCCACAAGCTATGTCTGCTTCCTCTCCTTCCGTAGGTCAGTTGCCTCATGGTTCTTCAGGTATGTCACATTCTGTATGGGTCTTGGATTCTGGTGCTTCACATCATATGTCTCCAGATGCTTCATCTTTTGCTTCTGTGTCTCCTTCGTCTTCTATTCCTGTCATGACTGCTGATGGCACTCCTATGCCTTTAGCAGGTGTTGGTTCTGTTGTCACACCTCACTTGTCTCTCCCTAATGTTTATCATATACCGAAACTCACATTAAATCTTGCTTCTGTTGGTCAGTTATGTGATTCTGGTAATTTAGTCACATTTTCCTCTTCTTCTTGTTATGTGCAGGACCTGCAATCTCAGAAGCTGATTGGGACAGGCCGTAGGAAGGGTGGACTATATATTTTGGATGAGCTAAAAGTGTCAGTTGCTGCTTCTACTACTAGTGTTGATTTGTCTTCTTTTCGTTTGAGTCCTTCTTCTTCTAGTTTTTATTTATGACATTCTCGTTTAGGTCATGTTTCGTCTTCTCGTTTAAGATTTTTGTCTTCCACTGGAGCGTTAGGAAATTTGCAACCTTGTGATATTTTTGATTGTAGTGGATGTAAACTGGCAAAATTTTCAACTTTACCTTTTAATCGAAGTATTTATGTTTCTTCTTCTCCTTTTGATTTGATTCATTCTGATGTATGGGGGCCTTCTCCTGTTACCACAAAAGGAGGGTCTCGATATTATGTTTCCTTTATTGATGATTATACTCGTTATTGTTGGGTTTATTTAATGAAACATCGTTCTGAATTCTTTGAGATATACTCAGCATTTCGTTCTCTTGTCAAAACTCAACATTCTGCTGTTATCAAATGTTTTAGGTGTGATTTGGGTGGGGAATACACTTCTAATAGATTTTGTGAGTTTCTTGCCTTAGATGGAACCATTCACCAAACTTCGTGTACTGATACTCCTGAGCAAAATGGTGTTGCTGAAAGAAAACATAGGCACATTGTTGAAACTGCTCGCTCTCTCTTGTTGTCTTCTTCTGTTCCTAGTGTGTTTTGGGGTGAAGCTGTTCTTACTGCTGTAGGTCTGATTAATACAATTTCATCTTCTCATATTTCAGGTCTTTCCCCTTTCGAAAAGTTGTATGGGTATGCCCCTGATTATTCTTTCTTTAGAGTTTTTGGTTGTACTTGTTTCGTTCTTCGTCCTCATGTAGAACGTAGTAAGTTGTCATCTCGATCTGCTATTTGTGTCTTTCTTGGTTATGGTGAAGGTAAAAAGGGATATCGTTGTTTTGATCCAACAACTCAGAAACTTTATGTGTCTTGTCATGTTGTTTTTCTCGAGCATATACCTTTCTTTTCTATTACATCCACTACTCATAATTTGACTAGATCTGATCTTATTCGTATAGATCCATTTTCTGACGATTCTAATAGTTTGTCATCTCAGGTTCCCAGTACCTCAAATACCTCTTCTCATGTTCTTACCCCGTTATGTTTACAACCAACTCGTATTGATCATTCTGCAGGTACGACACTTTACTCTCTGGTACACCTGGAGGTCCCTCTTCTCCTACGGTCTCTCAAGCTCCGTCTGAGATTGTGGATCCACCTCTACGTCAATCCACATGCATTCGTAAGTCTACAAAGTTACCAGATTTTGCTTATTCTTGTTATTCTTCATCTTTTACTTCATTTTTAGCTTCTATTCATTGTCTCTCTGAGCCCTCTTCCTATAAAGAGGCAATTCTTGATCCTCTTTGGCAGCAAGCTATGGATGAGGAACTTTCTGCTTTGCATAAGACTGGTACTTGGGATTTGGTTCCTCTACCTCCTGGTAAGAGTGTTGTGGGTTGTCGTTGGGTGTATAAGATCAAGACTAATTCTGATGGATCAATTGAGCGATACAAAGCTCGGTTGGTTGCGAAAGGGTACTCTCAACAGTATGGTATGGATTATGAGGAAACATTTGCTCCTGTTGCAAAAATGACTACTATTCGTACTCTTATTGCAGTAGCTTCCGTTCGTCAGTGGCGTATCTCTCAACTTGATGTTAAAAATGCTTTCTTGAATGGAGATCTTCAAGAAGAAGTTTATATGGCACCCCCTCCTGGTGTTTCACATGATTCTGGGTATGTTTGCAAGCTAAAGAAAGCGTTATATGGTCTCAAACAAGCACCTCGTGCTTGGTTTGAGAAATTTTCTGTTGTGATCTCTTCCCTTGGATTTACTTCTAGTAGTCATGATTCTGCTCTTTTTGTTAAGTGCACTGATGCATATCGTATCATTCTATCTTTATATGTTGATGACATGATTATTACTGGTGATGATATTGATGGTATTTCAGTTTTGAAAACAGAGTTAGCTAGACAGTTTGAAATGAAAGATTTGGGTTCTTCTACGATATTTCTTGGGTATTGAGGTAGCCTGCTCACCTAGAGGTTATCTTCTTTCTCAGTCAAAACATGTTGCAGATATTCTTGAGCGGGCTAGACTTACTGATAACAGGACTGTTGATACTCCCATTGAGGTTAATTCAAAGTATTCTTCTTCTGATGGTCTACCTTTGTCGGATCCTACTTTATATCGTACTATTGTTGGGAGCTTGGTATATCTCACTATTACTCGTCCAGATATTGCATATGTTGTTCATGTTGTTAGTCAGTTCGTTGCTTCTCCTACTACAGTTCATTGGGCAGCTGTTCTTCGTATTTTGCGGTATCTTCGGGGTACAGTCTTTCAGAGTCTTTTACTTCCATCCACATCTTCCTTGGAGCTGCGTGCATACTCTGATGCTGATCATGGCAGTGATCCCACAGATCGCAAGTCTGTTACTGGTTTCTGTATTTTTTTGGGTGATTCTCTTATTTCTTGGAAGAGCAAGAAACAATCTATTGTTTCTCAATCTTCAACCGAAGCAGAATATCGTGCTATGGCATCTACTACCAAAGAGATTGTTTGGCTACGTTGGTTACTTGAAGATATGAGAGTTTTTCTTTCTCATCCTACTCCTATGTATTGCGACAATCAGAGTTCTATTCAAATTGCCCAGAACTCGGTTTTTCATGAACGGACTAAGCACGTTGAGATCGATTGTCACCTTACTCGTCATCATCTCAAGCATGGCACAATTACTTTGCCTTTTGTTCCTTCTTCTTTACAGCTTGCAGATTTCTTTATTAAGGCGCATTCTATTTCTCGTTTTCGTTTTCTAGTTGGCAAACTCTCGATACTTGTAACTGCCGCATCGTGAGTTTGAGGGGAGATGTTAAGAAATATAATATTATTTTATTTTATTGTTTATTAAGGGTAGAATAGTCTTTTTAATTTTCCTTATTTTAGACTATATATAGTCTCTCTATATGTAAGTTTTGTATTCACTTTTCATTATGCAGATTTAATGAAACCCTAGCCTCTCTTTTTCCTTTTCTTTTCTTTTCTTTCAATTGTTTAACATGTACGTGACCAAGTATGCATAGTTCATCATCAATGATATGATACATTAAAAGCTAGATTTTTTTTTTTTTTTTTCCTCAAAGTAATGTCAAGAGAGACCTCGCTTGTCAACTAAATAAGTATGAAAATGAGAAGATCTGCGGGAATATGAAATGGATGCTGATCTTGTCCCAAGGAGTGTAAGGAAAGTTAGGAAAGGCAAGAATGCAGACGATAAGTAAAAAGGGAAAAAAATAAAATAAAATTGAAGCTCACCATTGGCTGATGCATATTTCATGATTTTGTGATGTCTGTTTACTTTTGATATAACAGTAGGTAAACTCGTGCTCTTATGTCATTGTGTTTAGTTTGATAATGTTTGGAAAAAATTGAATGTATTTAATTTAGTTTATTCTGTAACCAGTTTGTGTTCAATATTTGTGTTTTATTTTGAAATCGTAGTATTATGAACATATATGACTTGGAATATTAACTACCTATTTTCCTTAGCATGTACATCTATTTCATTTCGATCATTGCTTAACTAGCAAGTTCATAATTATCCCATTTTGTTTTCATATTTTCTTGGTTTATAATTGCAAGATTTCATTTTTTAAACAATTACACTTCAATTGTATGTTTAGTGACATATCTACATACAACATTTCAATTCATTGTCGGTTCTAAAACAATTAGAAAAAAAAAAAAACATTATTTCATTACAATTTTTGCAGTCTTTCGATAACATATTATCAATCCTCTTCATATAAGTGGCATAAATTGTTTTTTATTACATTTTGTACATTGTAAATTCCATAAAATATGTTACATGTTGCACATATAACATGAGAAAGAATTATAACATTTGAATGATGTCTCCAAACTATACATTATGAAAACTTGAGAAATCACGCGAGTACCTAATTACATTCAATTGTAATTCATATTTTTTACATTAACAGAAATGGAATCACTCACAGAATTACACAGCAACGCATCCCATAATTTAAAATGTTAAGTGAAAACCTTAATATGCTGTATAAACTAAGACCATAAAAATATCTCAATTTAAAGTATCAAAAAAAATACACAGAGAAAGGAATGAAAAACATTGAGAGAAAGATAATCAAACGAGGGTGTCAGAAAGTTCCGTTTCATTTGCACTTTGTTGTTGTGTTGAGGAGGACGTGAGCGGACAAAATCCAAGCCAAGCCACTGCCATGGCCTACATACAAATATATCTCTGGTAATTGAGGCCCGTTCTTGAGGTTTCCTGGGTGTCTAGCTCATCAAGTTGATGAGTCATCTCTTCGACTCCTTGTCTCAGACTAGACATCCTCGTATCTGCCAATCTCACTGATTTTTTCCCAATTGCCCAATTCTGATTTTTTGAATTCTGTATGTATTGATTTGGAAAGGATATTGAATGATCAGCTTAGTCCTAGGATCATTTAAAAAAAATAAAATAGTTATAAACACTATTTGGATCTATATTTGCTATATATAGTATATTTAAAAAATATATTTACCATATCACAAAGTATTACTTAAATTATAAATATCACATAGTAAATCTTGAAATCTTATTTTGTAATGAAGTAGATCGTTGGGGATTTGGATCCAGACATTCGATTTTTGGCCTTTTGGGTCAAAGTAATTGAGCTGCATTTTTATTTTGGACATGGGCTCTATATCTCAAAAAAAAAAAAAAAAAAAAAGTAGAGAGAGAGGAGAGAGAAATTAAGTGGATCTGGGCTAGGATGAACACATGCTGTAGTCCTAGCCAGCCCATGCCTAGATCCGCCAATGACAAAATCTTTTCAACTTTTGGTTTCAATATTTTCTTAATGTTTTATAGTATTTATAAATTGGCATTCTTCACCCTCATCCATCTCTCTCTGCGAAAATTGTTAACAATATCGAACACTCGAACGTCAATTTATTTATTTTTTCTTGTAATGGTGCCAATCATATCATTTTTGTCTTGAGTATTGAAATGAACAAAGATTGACATCCACATTTACTTTTTTATATATGGTGTAAGGAATGACATGCGCATTTCATCCATATTTTTTACACGTACAAATTTTTTTTTTTATGTATGGACATATATGTAATTATATTTTTTTAGAAACTTTCAAAAGTCAAAAGTCAAATTATTTTAAAAACTGCTACTAAAAATAACTTAGATCCAAACCCCTCATAAACGCTTAAAATTGGTACTTTTAAAAACACCATAATCGTTAACCCAAAAACTTTGAAGCATGTTCATAGAAAAGAAAAGAGGGGGAAAATTTTTTTATTTCTTTAAATTTTTTCTAGATTTGAAAGGACCTTTAATTACCTTTGATTTGTTGGTGGCATGATACGGGTTTTGGGTGGTTTAGATGTTAAGATGGGTTTTATGTCAGATACTCTGATGTTTGATAAAAAAATGATGGTCTCTTTTAGTTACAATGGCGGCGCATATATGGAGATCATGGTGGTGGTATCCTTTTCAGTTGTGGAGATGGCAGGATTCGGGGTGGTGATGGCTTCAAATTTGTTTGTTGTGGTGGTTTGTGGGTTTGAAGAGGTGGTCTAGTATCAGTAAAAATGGTTGCAACGGTGATGGCGTTGTCGATTATGGTGGTAGCAGCGACGACGTAACATGGGTTGTTACAAGTATTATACGTGATGACAAATATGGTGGTGTAGCTGGTGTTGTAACACGGTATATGCTACTATTCATAGTGGTGACGGCGATGGTGATGATAGTGTACATTAATGCATGTTACAAGTGATTTTGGAGGTGATAATGGTGATGGTGATTATGTAATAATGTATGTCGCAAATATTTGTGACAACGGTGGTGGTGATAGTACTCGTATAAGGTGCATTACAAGTGGCAACATCATCGAAAATATTTAATGTTACAAATGTAACACAATGTGTTACAACGAGTAACTACGACGACGATAGTGGTTGGAGGGAACATTTTGTGTAACGATGTAAAACATTTATATTCCAACTGGATTAACACACACAAAAAAAAATTCTAAAAATTACGCAATGTAAGTTATATAATGTAAATTTTCAGGAAAATCATCAAATGTGAAAAATAGTAGCTATTATCAAAGTTTTTGAAAATGTCATTTAAGTCTTCGTCAACTCAATTTCCTCTATACAGTTTTCGTTTATCAAATCCCTAAAACATACGAGACACTTTAAGCTTTCTTCTTTACACATGTCATTGGTTCATTGATCACCTTACATTTACCCAAGATGTTAGAACTGACCACGCCATGCATGAGAACTATAGTGAACTAAAAATGCTTAGCTAGTCAAACCAGCTTATAAGCACCAATTCCACCCACATATGTTTCACATTAAAAAAAAAAAAAAAAGAAGCTAATTTTAAGACAAGTTTTAGATAAGAAATGAGGGTGCATGTTTGGTGAAGCTTAATTTTTATATTAAGCTAACTACGCATACTTTTTGTCTACATATTTTGCAGGGCCATCAACTTACTATTCATTTATTATCAATATTTATGTGGACTAATAAGTGTGTTTTGTACACTTACCTAAGCCATTAAATTAAAGTATTTGTTAGTGATTTGGATGAGTTATAAATTAATTTTGTGTTATTTATGTTTGTTAGGTTGAACTCAATGTAAATTGGTGGATTTGGAAGAAAATAATGAAAAACGTGCGAAAATAAAGGAAATTCAAAGTTTGGGACCAAAGTGTAAACATCAAATAGTTGATTCGGAGCACAAAACAATGATTGAAGATCATATATGATCAATTGAATGTAATTGGAGGTCAAAAGAGTGAAATATAGTGGAAGTATTTTTACAAATTAATTTCCAACCGAAAAATTTATGCTCCGGATTTTTAGCCTAATCTTGAAACCAATATTTCGGATAGTGTTTGAATTGAAAAACAATTATTTATAAAATAATTTTATCCCTTTGAATTAGCTTTCCAACGCATTTGGAATCATCTCAATCTGATATCTGTAGAGAAAGTTATGGTCAAAATATTAAAAGTTGATGAAGAACGAATTGAAGCGAATTTGTGCGCATGTGGTACCCTATTTTTCCCTATCCGAGAGCCATTTGGCTCTACAGCATGCACGCAGTAGTTATGCCCGTGCGCGAGCACATACCATTTTCGCAGATGAATCAACAAATTCCTTTCGCGATTCAAACTCTTTTGGAATTCAAATTGAACGCGATTTTAAATTGTTTTCTAGATCTTATAAATAGAGAATGAGGGCCTCTCTTGCCTCTTCATACAAAATATTATCATCAAAATCATCAAGAACAAATTGCCAATTTCTATATTTTGAGAGAGGAGATCAAGCCCTATCAAGGAATTGAAGGTCAATTCTATCAAGATTTTGAAGAATTCAACATTGGAATAGAAGATCAACATCTTTTGCATTTTATCTTGATTCGAGTGATATTTTTCTATTATTATTTTTATAATTTATATATTAACATATTAGTCTAAATTCGTTTTTGTATTGAATGAAGAGGAGCCGTATTATTTATTTGTTTTAATTCAAAACTAGTAGTTTAATTTATTTCTTACGTTTCTTAATTAATTTTGCATGTCCATTGCATTATTTGATTGATAGGCCACCAGTTAGATAATTATTTGCTTGTTGTAGTATTGTGAGACTCACAATAAATTTAAAACGCGACAAAATTAACATATGTGCAATAGATGTTAGGAATAACATTTATCACATAAGCATTCATATAGATAATTTGAACGTTAATGCATTCTAATAATTCGAATTTGGGTTAGGAATAGATTCAAGTGTGATTATGATAGATTTAATTTGTATTGGAAAAGAAAATTATATATAATATTTTTATTGATTGTCAAGAACGCATGAATAGAACTATATTATAAATCAAGAATTGAAATAGATAGCAATAGGTGGTTTCAAGATCAATACAATCATCCATAAATTGATAAAAACCAAATTTTTACCACTTTCTTAGATTAATTTAACATAAAATAAAATAAACTCTCTTTTGTTTATATAATTCGAATCACATAAAAAGTTAATAAACTTGAATTGAATTTATTCCCCGTGGGACATACTCTCAACTCATCAACTTTTTTACATGTCAATGATCACGTACACTTGCGAGTTTCGTACGAACATGGACACAATACTTATAAGAGAAAAATAATAAGCAATAGAAGAGGATTTTAGTTCATGACCTGACAATAAAATCTAATAAGAATTCATCTACTGCTGCAAAAACGTCTGAAGAGGTATTCATGAATTTCTATTTGTCAATTTATATTGCTGTTGAACTTTTAAAATCATATATGCAAAAATCAATTCATTTATAATAACCGATATAAATGTTAGTGTTTATATAGTCGTTTAATCAAGGTAGTTGCCAAATTGATAGGAACTCGGTTCTCTTTCTCCTATCATTTCATTTTTCGGTGGTTGAGAATTGAAGACTAACTGAATTGTTAAATTCTTTCTGAACTTTAGGCTGCACTTAATATCTTGCATGAACTGAGCTTACCATATTTGTAAGCTATTTACCAGTATGAATAGCAAAAAATATAACAGTACCCTTAAAATTTTTTATTTGTTTAGTTTGGATGTTCATAGTTTTATACATAAGAAATTTTAAGAAATTGCAATTTATGCTATGTTATGTTACTGTAATTGGTTTGGTTTGATTATTTTTTTCCTTTTGTTCGTAAAGTTAAATTTCTACTAATTAAATAAAAATTATTCCTTCATTTAGTTATATTAAAGTAAAAAAAAAAAAAAAAAAATTGTAAGTTTGCAGGAAAAAAGAAAAAAAAAACAAACAAAAACTACTCTGTGGCGCACGGAGCAAATGCTCCGTGGTGCCCGCACATGCACATGGATGCTCCGTGACGCACGCAGCAAATTTTTTTTTTTTTTTTAACATGGCTATTAAAAATAATATTTTTTCAACTGTCATCATTTTTTGTATTTGCTAAAGAAAAAAATTATTTTCAAAATATAAACTCTTCAACACATACACAAAAATTAGAATTCCTTCCGAGGGCAACATTTTAAGTTTTTTTGCTTCATTCCATACGTATATAAACTCAAAATTTCTTCCGTGTCTCCGCATAGGCGCCTTTTTTTATTTCATTCTTGTTTATCAAAAATTCAACTTATTTACATTTTACACAAATCATAAATATTTTTTGCCAAAAATTCTGTGTCTCTGCACAGGTCGATCCCCGTCGGGGGCGTTGCCCCCAAACCCTTACGAGGGGCGCTACCCCCTCGATCCTCGCGACCTGACCGGTCAGGTCGATCCTCGTCGAGGGCATTGCCCCCGAACCCCCACGAGGGGCGTTGCCCCCTCAACCCTACCGGGCATGTTGATCCCCATCCATGAAATTTACATTTTTTTTCCAATTCTACTATATTTCGTGAGGTGCCTTCCAAGATTTTTTGTACAAAAAATATCTTAGCTGAGCGTACAAAAGAACTACTGACTGCCAGGATTTTGAGCTCCCAAAATCAATTGAATTGCCAAAAAAAAAAAAAACATTCTTATAACGTTTCAATCTCAGCAATCTAAAACAGAGCATTTCATTCTAGCATTCTTCCTTCAGTTAATGTAAAAAAACATTTAGTTTGCCGTTTACGAATGGATTAGCCTATTACCTTTTGTAATTCTTATACGATCAAGTTGATTTTTGGAGGTTAAATTATTGATTTTCAAATTCTATGTATTTCAAGTACAACTAATAGTGCTCTTCAATTGCCTTAGTTGATACTGCTATCGTGATGAATATTTTGAAAACGTTTGTTCATGAAGACCATTCCTTTGATAACTTGGATTCTATCTTGGAAAGTGGAAATGAGTTTTACAGAGATTTCATTCATCAACAACGAATTCAAAGACAGAGAGAGATGCGAAATAAACTTAGAACTGATTACAGTGCTTATCATAAAAGGAGAAATGACCCTATGTTATCTGAAAATAATTCTCATGTTGTTGTTCAACTACATGAATCAAGAATTCATCAACACTTTAACTTCAAATCAAGAAACACATAATATTTTGAATTATGAATTAGAAGGAACTTTCAATGGACTGAACATACCATCTACGACATTTATATTACCAATTTCTACTTTCTGTAAACATTGTAAGGCATGCAACTTTTATAGAGAAAGTAAAGGTTTCTGTTTTTCTGATAGAAAAGTTAAGCTTCTTATATGTGACTCACTAGCTGAACTGGATAACTTATTTACATCTAAAGAAGTTCATTGTATGGAATTCAAAAAAATTGTAAAGGGATATAATAATCATTTTGCTTTCACTTCATTTGGTGTGAAGTACGATAAAGAACTCTTTAAAACATACAAAGGTATTTACACATTCAGAGTTCAAGGACAAGTACATCATTATGTAAATGAACTTATGCCACAAAATAATACGTCTTCTTATATGCAGTTATATTTTTACATACAGACAATGAAGTTGAAAATTGTATAAAAATTTCATCAAATTTTGTTGAATCTACATTGATTGTTTTAATTGAAATCTTGAAAACAAATCCATACAGTAAATTTTTTAGGTCTTTAAGTAATATGAGTAACTTACATCATCATCAAATACAAATACGCTGTGAACTAGGACATGATCAAAGAGTTTTCAATACACCTACATCATCTCAAGTAGCTGCTATATGGGTTGAAGATGACGAAAATGCTAACGTCCATGCTCTTGATATCACTATATACGGTCATTCTAATGATTCACATAAAGTCCATTATTATTATGGATGCTATGATCCGTTGCAGTATCCGTTACTATTTCCATATGAGGGCATTGAGAGACATAGAAGCACATATTTCGAGCATTAACATATGCCGACATATGATGTTCTTCGCAACACAACTACTGCAACTAAATTTATCGAAAAAGAGAATGAAGGTTCGCAAATATATCATCTGTTAGAGTTTTATATTTTTCCAGTATTTGGTCTTATAAATGAGTATTTAATTTGGTTTTCCTTTGAATTTACAGTGTTCAATCAAGCGAAAAATGTACTCAAGTATCTTGTCTAGAATATTATTCCTATAAATTAAAAATAAGGTCTTTTGGTAAATCTGTGTTGCTTCATGCTAAAAGATTATTTCAACAGTATATATATATATATATATATATATTAAGATTGAAACTGCTAGGTTAGACTATTTTTGCAATAATCAAAAATAAATTTGTGCTGAACTTTACCAAGTGATTGTAGACAGTGTTCAAAATGGGGAAATAAGAGGGTGCAAAGTTGGAAGAAAATTTGTTTTACCACAATTCTTTACTCGTGATATGCTAAGAAGATACATGGATGGAATGACTATTGTGCAACGTTATGAAAAATCTGATATATTCTTGACTATAACGTGTAATCCAAATTGACCAGAGATTAGACATGAACTAAAAGACAATGATGAAGTTTAAAATCAACCTGATTTAATCGTACCTATATTTAGAGCAAAATTGGAAGAATTGAAACATGATTTACACAAAGCAAGTATTTTAGGCCCTATTATTGCGCATATATATGTGATTGAATTCCAGAAAAGAGGACTTTCTCATGTACATATGTTGTTAATATTTAAATCTGGATATAAAATCTCTTGTGTTGAAGAAGTTGTTAGGATAGTATCATGTGAAATTCCTGACAAAAATAAATATCCTCATCTTCATTCTGTTATTGTTAAACTAATATGCATGGTCCTTGTGGAAATATGAATCTAAAAAATGTATGCATGAAGGCAAATAAATATTGTAAAAATAAACACCCAAGAGATTTTTATAATATTACTATATTTGGTCAAAACTCATACCCATTAAATAAGCGTCGTGATAGTGGTATTTCTGTTCGAGTTAGAGGTCATATGTTAGACAATCGATGGGTTGTACCATATAATCCTTATGTAAGTGCAAAATTTGACTGTCATATTAATGTTGAAGTATGTTCATCTATTAAAGCTGTAAAATATTTATACAAATATGTGTACAAATGACATGATCGTATCAATGTTTCAATTCACACAAATGAAAAAGAGAAAGAATAGATGAAATTTCTGCTTACCAAACTACTAGATGGATATCTCCACCTGAAGCTATGTTGATGATTTTTTCCTTCAATTTGTCAGAAATTTGCCCGAGGGTATATTCTTTACAGCTCCACATCGAAAATCATCAACATGTAACGTACGACAATGAAGATGATTTATCTACTGTTGTTTGTAATGAAAATACAAGAAAAACAATGTTAACAGAATTTTTTTCGAATGAATAATCAAATGAGTTTGCTCGTACCCTTTTATATCGAGATTTCTCGACACATTTTGTTTGGAATGCAAATAAGAAAGTTGGACTCGCAGAAAGAAACAAGTTGTCATAAGACGAATTGTTACAGTAAATCCATCTGAAGGATAACGATATTTTCTTCGTATTCTTATGAGTCATATTCTTGGTCCAACATCATTTCATGATTTACGAACCTTAAATGGAGTCACTATTGTTACGTATCGAGAAGCAGTGTTTTTACATGGTTTATTTAATGGAGATAACCACTGTGAAGAATATCTATTTGAAGCTATTGTTTATGAAATGCCCATTTCTTTAGATGACTCTTTGCTAAACTTCTTATGCTTTGTAGCCTTAATGATCCAAATTTATTATGGAATAAATTCAAATATTATATGATTGATGATTATGTACATAAAAATATACCTTCACATATTGCTGAAATGCGCGCTCTAGAGGATATTAGTTGTATCTTAGAATGTTTGGACAAAAATATAAATGACTATAAAATGGTACCATTCAATGTAGATATAAATGAAAATGATAGATTAAGGAGAATGCTTGAAGATGAGAGAACAAATTTGAATATTGAAGTAGGTTATGTTTGTACAGCAAGTTTAAATGACAAACAATAATTTGCATATGATACAATTATGGAAAAAATAACAATGGGATCAAGTGGTGCTTTCTTCATTGATGGTCTAGGTGGCACAGGTAAAACCTTTTTGTATAAAGCATTGCTAACTGCTGTAAGGTCTCAAAATTCTATTGCTTTGGCAACTACATCTTCTGTAGTATCTGTATCTTTTTTACCTAGAGATCGAACTGGTCATTCAAGGTTTAAAATTCATTTAGAAACAGTTGGTGAAGTAAGATGTTCTGTTAGCAAACAATCAGCTTTAGGAATTTTATTGAAAATGTGTAAGTTAATAATCTGGGATGAAGCATCCATGGTAAATCTGTGTGCTGTTAAAACTGTAGATAAAATACCGAGAGATATTAATGATTGTAACTTGCCTTTCAGTGGTAAAATAATGGTTCTCGAAGGGGATTTTCGACAAGTCCTACCAGTAGTACCAAGAGGGAAAAAAGAAGATATAATAAAGGCTAGCTTAGTTTTCTATAACCTATGGCATCTGCTACTACATCTGCCATTAATTGAAAATATGAGAGCGCAATTTGATCTTACTTTCTGTGATTACTTGTTAAGAATTGGAAATGGAATAGAAGAACAACATACTTGTAATTTTATTCGACTTTTCAACAATATAATTGTACCATTCAATGATGAAATAACGTCTTTAAAAACTTTAATATATCATGTCTTTCTAGATATAGGAGCATATGCTAATAATTTACATACGATGGCAAATCGAGTTATTCTTAAACCTAGAAATGATTGTGTTGATCATATTAACAAGATTCTACTGGAACAAATTCCTGGTCAGATTTTTACGTACTATAATTTTGATGAAGCAATCGATAAATCAGAACAAAGTTTGCAAGAAGATTTCTTGAATAGTTTGACCTCAAATGGTATTCCACCACATGAATTGAACCTTAAAATAAACTGTCATGTCATGTTATTATGAAAAATCAATCCTTCCGAAGGTTTATACAATGGAACACGACTTACTTGTCGAAAATTTGATAAAAATGTAATTCTTACTTATATTATATCTGGCGAATATTCTGGAAAATATTTTTTTTTTGCCAAGAATGCCTTTTATACCGCTTTAAAGTGATCAAACTTCAATTCCATTCAAAAGAACTCAATCTCCAATTAGGTCTTGCTTCGCAATGACGATAAACAAAGTTCAAGGACAAACACTTGATTTTGTTGGTTTATATCTTCCAGAGCCAATTTTTTGTTATGGTCAACTTTATGTAACGTTGTCAAGAACTAAAACAAGCAAGTCTCTAAAAGTTCTACTGAACCCATCAACTGTTGAAGCTTCACACGTCACATGTACTAAAAATGTATTGTACAAGGAAATTCTTTCGTTCATACATCGATAGAAGACACTGTCGAAGCAATGCAACTCCAAAAGCTGAAATCACCCTATAACATTTGCAATAAACTTCTTTTATGGAAAGTTCAAAGAAAGTCTCCCTTACAGTTGTGAGTACTTCTTTCTATACATATCTCTAGAAAAAAACATGTTTATGTTTCATTTTTACTATATTTGTTTTCCAGTATAAGACTAAGAATGACTCAAAAGTTGATTGCAGAGAATGGACAAATGGGACAAAGCAAAAGAAACCCAGAAAAAATGAATTATAGTTTCGATCAAGATATGTGCATGTAATGATTGATCCTATGATAAAGTGTTTACTATTTCTATATGGTTACACTAAATTTAGCTATTACAATATGTTTAGAATATTGTGTCTTGGACTCTTAGTGCAATTGTCTCACTCACTGTTGTTTTTCTCTTCTAATATCATATGTAAATAAATCAAATAAACGGGGTTGCTCAACTTATTTGAAAAAAAATTTGTCCACTTCTTTCAAATCGAACAAAATGTGAGTGCTCTTGTTTGTTTCTCGCAGATTATATGTTAGTTGAATAATATGTGCTTTATTATTCGTTCTAATCCTTTTTAAATCAATAATTGGACATTATGCGTTCAGCTTCTCTTTCATAAAATTTTAGTATGCATTAAGTTAATTGTAGTTGATGAACATTTAACTCATAATTGAATTTCTCCAGTTTATTTTTCTTTTAAGATTTGCTTTTGTGTGCTCAGTTGTAATGTTTGATTTGGTATACTTAGGGTTCAATTACAAAAAGCTGTATCTTAAGGCTATGACAACAACTTCTAGCCTCCTTAAGATGAAAAATGTAGGTATTGATACACTCACATAATCTTGAAATCTTTAATTCCTTAGTCGTATCTCATTCAACTTTGACATACTTATGACTGAAAACATTTTTGTTTATATTTTTATAATAACCATTCTCGATTTGCAGTGTTGATGTATCATGTGAGCACACACTTAGTTCTCTTTCATGAAATTTTAATATGCATTAAGCTAATTGTAGTTGATGAACCTTTAACTCATAATTGAATTTCTTCAATTTATTTTTCTTTTAAGATTTGCTTTTGTGTGCTCAACTGTAATGTTTGATTTGGTATACTTAGGGTTCAATTACAAACATCTGTATCTTAAGGCTATGACAACAACTTCTAGCCTCCTCAAGATGAAAAACGTAGGTATTGATACACTCACATAATCTTGAAATATTTAATTCCTTAGTCGTATCCCATTCAACTTTGACATACTTATGACTGAAAACATTTTTGTTTATATTTTTATAATAACCATTCTCGATTTGCAGTGTTGATGTATCATGTGAGCACATGCTTAGAATTTTTTTTATGGAATAGTTAACTTATATAATGCTAAATACAAACCTATCAATCACTTATAACAATCACCTAGATTCAAATTTGGTAAAGTATACATCTTCTTCTTTTTGTATTTTTATTTATGTTATTAATTCACACTAATCATATAAAATCTTATCGCTTCAATGCCTCTCCACTACATTATATACATATACCTTTCATAACATTCAACATCTTGCATGCAGTTTGTACTCTATAGGTATCTCTCGACTCTTAAGTTCGAAAATTGATTCTATTATAATACAACAATGAATTTGCCTTTGATGTCTTTCCATTCTGCGCAGCTTAGATGAAATCTTCAAGTAGCCATATGTACAATGTTCATTGTGAAACAGCCAAGTTATAGAGTATGAAACGATTGAAGCAGCTACATACCAAAGTCAACTGTTCAAAGGTTGTTATTTTAACATTTATCTTTTGTAATATTCAATAATTTTGTTAGCGTGTAAATTGAAATCAAATTGAGATTGTACAATGTTGTTTGACTCTTCATCTACACCTTTATAAAATCTGTTATTTGCTACTGCCGTAGCTTATTTAAAGTAGTAGATATTGACATTAATGAAGTACAATAACCATCATTTTAAGTCCAGATTGACATCAAATTGTGGTGTGTATGAAACAAATAATTGTCCGTGAACTGGTTGTTGTGATTATCATAGATGTTTATTCATTGAATTAGTTTCACAAAGCCAAACTCTCGTTCAACAGAAAAGACTAAGAGTTCGACGAAAAATTCTCGTTTGGGCTCTGTCTTCAATGGCAAATCCTTGTCTGGATCCCATCATACCAATTCTCTGCAAAGGTGGGGAGACTATACTTCATTTGAAGAATCACTTGAGCCAGTAATGGTCATGGAAGCGACATCGGGCTCAGATGATCGAATCCAACAAATGGCTTTAGACATTGAAAAACTAACGAATTCACTAGAAGAGAAAGACGCACATGTTGTTGCACTCTTACATGGGCTAGAGCTGTAAAATCTGTCAAAAGAAGATCAAAAAAATTTAGGATCTTCCAAAGCTAATGATCTAGAAGTCTAAGAACGCCATGAAAAACAAGATATACATGATCGAACAATTGTTCAAAATATTTTGCGTAATACTAATCAACTCTCCGTTGGCTCTCTATCTGTCCACCAACTTCAACATATGATTACAGACATCATTCGCGCCCAGTATGGTGGTTCAATACAATCTTCATTAGTGTATGCCAAGCCTTATAGTCGTCAAATCGACGAAATAAAGATGCCACTCGGTTACCAACCTCCAAAATTCCAATGTTTTGATGGGAATGGCAACCTCATTTTATTGAGACGTGTAACAATGTGGGCACTTACAATGACACCATGGTGAAATAGTTTGTACGGTCGCTCAAAGGTGCCGCATTTGAATGGTATACTGACCTACGGCTGAGTTAATTGATAGTTGGGATCAACTTGAAAGAGAATTCCTAACACGTTTCTACAGCACCAAGCGAATGTTAGCCTTCTAGAACTTGCTCGAAAGAGCAGAACAAAGAAGAGCCTGTTGTAGAGTACATTGAACGCTGGAGGAACCTTGTGCTCAATTGCAATGAACGAATAAGCGAATCATCTTCCTGACATGTGTGTACAAGGCATGCATTGGGGATTATTCTACAATCTCCAAGCAAATATGACTTACTCATTTGAAGAGTTTACGACATGTGCTCATGACCTGGAGTTCCAAATTGCAAGGCATGTGAGTTACTTACCAAGTGATCTACGTGAGAAGAAAGACCCCAAGAAAAAAGTAAAAAAGGACGTCAAGACAGGTAAATCCAAAGAGGCGATGATAATTTCCTCTATCCCTGCAAAGATAGCATTCCAAGGGTCGAGATTAAACCCAAGACCAAAATCAAAACCAAAGTTCAGACTTAACATGGGACTAGTCCAAAACAGAGGTCATGTAACTTTGAAAGAACTTGAAGACTCTGAAGTTTCTAGAATTCAGGATCAATTCCTCGAACAGAAGATAATCGAACTTCCAGCCCCAGAGAGACCTGAGGAAGCTGGTAAGGTCGATCATTCTAAATATTGTAAATTTCATAGAATCATTAGTCACCAGTGGAAAAATATTTTGTGCTGAAAGATCTTATTGTTTGTTTGGACAAAGAAAATAAGATCAAGCTTGAACATGGAGAAAACCCAACGGTTGCCTGCTCGATGGTTTCATTTGGATCGTTTGATCCAATCTCCATTGCAAAAAGGGAACATACATTTTCTCTTACGTATGATACCAGTAAATCTTCGGCTAAGGAGTTTGGATCACAACTTCCAGACGGAGCCATTCTAGTAAAGTTTGAAGTAGACAGAAAATTACTATCAATTACGTCTACCCAGGGATGGATAGACTGCGTGTACCCAATCGTCCAACCTTTTACGAAATTATGACAGATGACTTGGATGTTTGGGATTCTAATTCAGAGTCTGGAGATGAGATCGGTGATAGTTGGTCTACCTTCATAAGTAAAAATGAGAAATACTGAATGTTAAACAAAACAGGTAAAATATCACCTTCTACATCTCTTGCAGGACATAAATTGGAGGCATTGGGAATGAATGCTCAACCCAATAAAAAAGTAACACTAGAAGAAAATAAGGAATGATGAACCCTTGTGAAAAGACATCATCAAAAGATTCCACAATTTTCAAGTCCTAGTGTTTGTAATGAGAAACAAAAACAAAGAAACAACCAAAGCTGAAGGTTTAAAGCCAAGTCAAAAGTGTTTACTAAACCAACGGGAGTAGAAGCTGCTTCACGCGTTCTTCCTAGACTACCAACCCAGGGTGATTATTTTCTCAAGGGTTTCTTCGACAATGAATGCTTAACCTCCAATGTTATTAATGTGGAAGAGAAAGATGAAGCAAATAACATATTGAGAGAGAATTCAAAACAGAAGAGAACTATTTCGCAACTCAATAATATTCCTTTCGATACAAGTTTAGCAGAGTCTCTTAAACTTCCTTTCGATGATCGAATGACTTTAATCACGACTTTGATAGATCTGGAAGAATATGAAGACAAAGTCTTAGAATATATTGGATCTACAACCCGACAAGACTGTATGGCCACCATCACATTCGACGATGAAGACTTACAACTTAGCTTTCGTTTACATAATTGACCACTCTATGTTAGTAGTTATATTCAATAGTGAAAGATAAATCGCATAATGATAGACTGTGGATCTGCTGTAAACATCATGCCAGTTAAAACAATGAAAAAGATTGAAATTAATGCGGGTGATCTATCCAGGAGCAAGATCATGATTCAAGAATTCAACCAGAAAGGTTAGCGAGCTATTGACATGATTTGTTTGAAATTGCAAATAAGGGAGTTAATTTCCTCGGCTCTCTTCCATGTCATCGATGCTAAAACATCATACGAGTTACTCCTTGGACATGTTGGTTGCATGAAACTAGAGTAATACCTTCGACTTGGCACTAATGCTTCAAATACAGTCGAGATGGAGAAGTCAAATGTGTAGTAGCTAAGTCCAAACCATTCATCGAAAAAGAATCTTATTTTGCTGATGCCAAATTCTACATGGAAGATGAAGAGTGTAATTCTGCAGGGTTAACTACATCCAGATTTAAAATTAAAGGAAATGTAGATGGTGATGATACATCTAGTGCTGCTCAATCTCATCAGCTTATCAAAGGTAAATTAAAATTTACATCCGAATGATTCTTTAAATATAAAAAAACTCAAATGGAATCGACTAATTTTGAATTATTGAGAAAGATAATGCTAGAGTTTCGGTGTTTAAAATGTTAAAACACGAATCCTCCTCAATGGTTGATGTAAAAGGTAAAACCTTTGTCTTCCAAAGGTTAAGTGATTATCATTCTTCTTCTACCCAAATTGATAATAACGCACAAGTTCTCCAGAAGTCATCTCAAATACAATATACATTTTCTCGACTTGGAATTAAAACTTTTGATCAAAGTCTAAAGCTTCAATGATCAAGGAGAAGATGAAAACATAAAAAAATTTACCCTTCTCTAAACAATAATGAGGATGGAGAAGAAGTCTCTGTTAATCACATAAATTTTAAAGAAGCTCCCGACTTAAAATCTGAGTCAGAAAACTCTACCACAACAGATGAACCTAAACCTGCCCACCTACATTTGAAGAAGGGGGACAAGTTACTATGGATGGCTTGAAGCAATTAAACTTGGAGACTGAAAAAGGCCTAAGACCAGTGTTTGTAAGTGTTCACCTCCATCAAAAAAAGGAATCAAATTACATCCATTTGCTTCAAGAATACAAAGATGTATTTGCGTGGTCTTACAAAGAAATGACTGGGTTAGATCCGAGGGTTGCGGTACATCACCTTGCAGTAAGACATGGAGTTCGGTCGATCAAACAACCTCAAAGAAGATTTCAACCAGAACTGATTTCTCAAATTGAAGTGGAAGTCAACAAACTTATTGAAGCTGGATCATACGTAAAGTTGAGTACCCAACTTGGATCGCGAATATTCTTCCTGTCAAAAAGAAAAATGGACAATTACGAGTCTGTGTTGACGTTCGTGATCTAAATCAAACATGTCCGAAAGATGATTTTCCGCTTCTGATAATAGAGTTAATGGTGGATGCAACTAATGGTATGAAGTCTTATCTTTTATGGACGAATTTTTTGGATACGACGCATGAATCCGAAAGATAAAGAACTTATGTCATTCCGTACCCTTAAGAGCATATATTGTTATAAAGTTATGTCATTTGGATTAAAAAATGCTGGGACAACCTACCAACGGGCAATGTAAAAGATCTTTGACGACATGTTACATAAGAACGTAGAATGTTATGTAGATGATCTCATCGTTAAAACAAAGAAACGTGATGATCACATACAAGATTTACGAGATATTTTCAAAAGGCTTTGGCGACATCAATTAACGATGAATTTGCTGAAGTGTGCATTTGGTGTCACCTCTGGGAAATTTCTTAGCTTCGTTGTTCGACATAGAGGCATTGAAATAGATCAATCAAAAATTGAAGCTATAATCAATATGCCAGAACCAAGAGATGTGCATGAGTTGAAGAGTCTTCAAGGAAAACTCGCATACATTCGGGGATTTATCTCTAACCTTGTCGGGCGTTGCCATCCATTCAAATAATTGGTAAAGAAAGATGTACTATTTAAATAGGATGATGCTTGCCAAAGTGCTTTTCAAAGCATTAAGCAATATTTATCTCATCCACCAATACTTGTAGCTCCAGTCCCAGGGAAACACTGACTCTTTATGTTGCAGCACAAGAATATTCAATATTCTCTAGGAGCATTTCTTGTCCAAGCCAACGATGAAGGAAAAGAGAATGCATTCTACTACTTGAGCCGGACACTGGTAGGTGCAGAAATGAAGTATTCGCCTATTGAAAAAGTATGTCTTGCATTAATTTTTGCGGCTAAAAAATTAAGATATTATATGCTATTACACACAATCAGTCTTGTTTCAAAGATTGATCCTTTGAAGTACATAATATCTAGACCAATTTTCATGGAGGATTAGAAAATGGGCGTTGTTATTATCTGAGTTCGACATCAAATTCATTCCACAAAAAGCCATCAAAGGACAAACTTTGGCAGATTTCCTTGTTGACCATCCAATTCCGGCGGCATGGGAACTACAGGAAGGCCTCCCGTATGAAGAAGTTCTATTTATTGAAATCATACCATCATGGAGGCTGTACTTTGATGGGGCAGCCCGAAGTTATAGTGCAGGAGTAGGAGTTGTCTTTGTCACTCCCATGATCTTGTCATGCCGTATTCTTTTGCCTTAATAAAGAAATGTTCAAAGAACATGACGGAATATCAAGCCCTTATCATTAGCTTAGAGACAGTGTTAGATATGGATATCCATTAGCTAAAAGTCTTTGGGAATTCTAAATTGATAATCAACCAACTTCTAGTCGAGTATGAAGTCCATAATTCTGACTTGAAGCCATATCATGAACATGCATCAACGCTAATGAAACGATTTGATTCATTAAAAACCAAATTCGTACCTAGGACTGAAAATAGGGAAGTTGATGCCTTAGCTAATTTGGCCTCTATTTTAGTCAGGTCGGATGAAGGTTTTTCCCATTCTATATCAATTGCTCAAAGATGAGTGTTTCTGTCATTGCTACCTACTAATATGGAAGAAAACAATAGTGTTGAAATAATCGAAGTTGAGGAAAAAGAAGATTGGAGACAACCAATAATCGATTTTTTTCAACATCAAAAGCTACCGACAATCCATAGTGAAAAATCGAAATCAAGAGGAGTGCATCCCACTTTTTCTTTTATAAGGGAACACTTTATCGATGATCATTCGATGGAGTTTTCTTCCGATGCCTAAGTAATGAGGAAGCAACACGTGTCATGGAAGAAGCCCACTCTGGAATCTGTAGTGCTCATTAATCGGATCTAAACTCCATTTTCGAATAAAGAGGATGGGGTACTACTGGCCGACTATGTTACAAGACTCCGTGGATTATGTAAAAAAATGTGAAGCTTGCTAATTTCATGCAAATTTCATCCATCAACCTTCGAAACCATTATATCCGACGATAGCTTCATGGACATTTGATGCATGGGGTCTCGATATAATTGGACATATAACTCCAAAGTCTTCAGCTGGACATTCATACATCATCGCTGGAACTGGCTACTTCTCTAAGTGGGCTAAAGCCATACCATTGGAAGAAGTAAAGAAAGAAAATATTGCGGATTTTATCCGTATCCAAATTATTTATTGATATGGGGTCCCATGATACATTATCACTGACAATGGGAAGCCTTTTTGCAACAATCACATAAATAATTTATGTTCAAAATTTGGATTCAAACAATACAACTCATCCATGTACAATGCAACAACTAATGAGTTAGCAGATGTGTTCAACAAGACTCTATGCAGTCTACTAAAAAATTTTGTCTTCAAATTAAAAAGAGTTTGACATGAGAGAATTGGTGAAGTCTTATGGGCTTATCGAACTCCAACACAAGCCACTCCTTACATCTTAGTGTATGGAATGGAAGCTATACATCCTTTGGAGTGTCAAAGGTCATCGCTTCAAATTGCCATCTAAGAGAAAAATGTTTGTCTTTGATTGGAGAGCTAGAAGCTTTGGATGAGAAGGGATTAGAGCCACAAATGCACTTGGAGTGTTATCAAGTCTAGATGGCAAAGTCCTTCAATAAGAAAGTGCGACCAAAATCATTTCAAGTCAGAGATTTGGTACTTTGCATACGCAGACCAATCATAATCACAAGAAAAACAGGGGGCAAGTTCCAATTTAAATGGGATGGTCCATTTATTGTTACTCATGCATTCATGAACGGAGCATACATGATCGTCCACAAAGATGGACTACAAATCAAACTTATAAATGGAAATTTTTTAAAGAGTTTCTATGCTTGAAGTTCTTTATTTCATAAATCTTTCATTGTAGTAAAATGTAACACTCTTGGCTCGCAAGACAATAAACTATGAACAGCCCCCAAATAAATTAAAAAAATTGTGTTCTTGTAATGAACTACGTTCGACTTGATCCCATTTGGGTACGTAGGAAGCTAAAATAAATTATAAATTTAAGTTCAGTCACAACTAATAAATTCATTCAACTTGTTTACCATTTTTTGCAGTAAAAAGAAAAATACGCAATAAACAGGAAAATGACAAGTTCATTGTAAAAAGACAAAAAGCGATGAAAAATTAAAATTCATACAATATGATTTTAAAAGAAGATCAGAAAGTTTTGACTTTATCAAAATCATTCGCCATTGATCATTTACAAAAAAACTATTTTCAAGGGTCTTCCTTCTCTAGTCAATGGATTTTACGCTAGAGACATCTCTAGTCTGTAATTCCTCTAATGCGGCTTTTGCAGTGCCAAACATACTCTTGTGTTCTTGATGGGTTTGAAATTCATCACGGAGTTTTTCTAGCTCGAAGGTTAGCTGACTAATTTTATCTTCCAATGAAGAACAAGTGGAATCCTCTACTTCTAGCTGAATATTCAAAAGCTTCAACTTCTCAGTCTTTTCTTCAGTAGTTGGACACTCTAAGTGTTGCTTTCTTTAAGATAAATAAATGTCGACTTCTTTAAGAAACACATTCATGCATTCCATCAAAGGTGTTGGATCTGCGCGGGAATAAGCTGGTAATCACGATTTGAAGAATTAAATTATTGTCATTCCAGCAAGATCGGATGTTGGAAAACTCATACTTCAAGACATCCCTAAAACACTTCTGAGGATAATTAGTCATGGCTTCTCGCAAAGCAGTCTTTATAAGGAGACTCTCAGGTTATCACAGGTGGAGGACTAGCCATGAAAAAATGAATTAGAGTTGCCTGATGATTACTTGTTTCTAAAGGCGGAATGTTAATTAAAGCCAATGAAGGTAAAGTTGCTTGAACTTCTTGATTGATCTCTGAAATGTTAGCTCTCGCAGTCTCAGAATTTACTTCATCTTCATCTTGGAAGACATCTACATTGAACGCCGAAATGTCTTCATTCATAGTATTCAGGTGTTTGCAAGGTGGCCATGAAAATCATGAGTACCATCCATTCCTTGAAACACACCAATTCTCTCATCATTCTTGCTAGTCTGATCTTGCAAAGAGTTAAGATTCATTGAGAAATTTAATCTTTCGAGAATGCTTGGAAAACCTACAAAAAAGTAAAGATAAAAAAAAGGACGAAAAAGAGAAAAGGGGGGGGGGGGGGGGGGGTTACCCGCGTTCCATGTTCTAGGAGGCATATCTAAAAATTCTCCATCTGATGGTGTATTCGGGAGGCTGATGTTAATGTGATAGACTTCAAAGTCATCTTTTAAAGGATCTGGAACATTTTGAAGCGACATTGGTTTTATCGATCGTTGAATCTTATATATTAGGAAAAGAGGAGCCTGAAATTGAAGTTCGTTGCATAAGAACAAATACAAATAGTATGTTAAAAAAAACATACCTGATCTCCAGAACTTTCATCTTCCAAAGTTAGAGTCTTTCTAGGTGCATGGGATGCTCGATCTCCAGGACTACTGCTATCTGAAATCAAAACTACCCAGACATCTTCTCAGCAGGCTGAGAGGTGAAAACAAACTTTGTCAAGGGAACTTTAATTTTAATCTTCTTGACGCCTCTTTCATTTCGAAGGTCCAATTCCCTTTTTCGAGAAATCTCTTCAGGAATGATATGTGGAGGACTTAACCCTTTAGCTACAATCTTGTTCGGAACTGGATTAAGAACAAAGTCACGACTCTCAGTAGAAGATAAAACATGCACTTGAACCTTAGTTAGGATCGGCAACACTCGATTATTCCACCAAGTTCGATGCTATGAATCAACGTTTTGATGTGTATCCTTCACATACTCTGGAATATGAAATGTAAAGCCACTCATCATTGGAGTTAAAGATAACCAGACACGATACATATCGCTTGTATTGAGAGCGATATCCAACTTTCTTAGTGAACCGGGAAGTTTTTGTCTAAAATCAAGTTGCCTCACAAACCTATGAATATTGTATGTCTCGAGAATGAAAGGGGAGTTTCCTCGACGATAAGAGATAAATCCAGATCGAATACTCATCATAAATTCTGATGTATTTATAGACCTTGGTTGGTCATCCACTCGTACATCAGGATGAGATGATGAGAGAAATGTATTCCAGCAAAAGTGATTGGCATCTATCATTCCACGGATAAGGTCCCGACAATCAACAACATTTTTCTCCCAAGATTGGAAAGCATTCAAGGTGCCAGCATATCTTCAAATTATTGGACTAGTGTAACTCTTATCCACATGAATATAAATACCTTGGACAAAATAAGTTGCAGCCCAAGCATAAAGAAAATGTCTATGAAATGAATGTGAAATCGAGCCAAAGTTCAGGTTTAACTGATGGTTCGATGTCCATGTAAGTCATCTATAAATGCTCGCTAATATAGAAGGAACTAAGCTATAAGTTTACCCACCTGCCATTTTAGAAGACACTTTAAAAGTCCCAACTCTTATAAATTCATTCCCAGATGGAAGAACGAAATGACAAAGACATAAGGAGAGATAAGCGGCTATTTCTAATTTATATTCTTCTTCCATAGACAAAGATATTGGCAAATCACCCCAATGACTTCGATCCTTATGTGAAATATCTCTCGGCTTAACTACAACCACATGCTTCCGTATTTCATTTGAAGCTCTTTGATGACGCCTCTTGAATGGATTTAGACTCATAACATTCTTATAATTTTTATGTTGTCGAGAATTTTGGGAACAACCATTTTCGCGAAACTAAAAATCAATCCATTCTTCGTGACTAACGAAATCAGATTCATTCGCATCCGTAATCAGTGCTAAAACATTAAAGAGGTACATGCAGGACTTAGGAAGTTGATTTGTTGGCTCTGACAGGCTTGGGACTACTTCCTCATAGTAATTACTCATGATTGAGAGTCCACTTATCTCGCGGATGTCCCAAAGAGAAATGCCAATTTCACCATAGGTGGTCACAAAAGTGTTGGTCTCTGGGCACCAAACCTTACAAAGAGCCTTGTAGATAGAATTTGGGCGATGATAATCCTTTATAGCAGAGCTGACTACATAAGCTAACTAGCGAAGACTCATTTTGAGCTGAAGTTTCTGGACCCATGAATACCACTCCTAAAACTTTGGAAGAAAAGAAATCTCTCCACGACTAACGAGCGTACTTCTCCATTACATTTCTTTGTTGTTAATTCTCTCACAAATTACGGCCCTTAGGATGCACTCCATGCTTTGAGAATGATGAGGTGGGAGACACAAAAAGGAAAGATGACTGCTAGATCGGTTGGACGTGGCAATTTCTGAATTCTCGTGATATTCACTAATGATGGGCATATGCAACTCCGACAAAGGCTCCGAGAGCTCAAGGGAAGGATCTTTAGTAGGCTTATGGATGCTAAGTTTAAGCTCGCCTCGTAGGCTAGGTTGGGAATTGTACTTCACATTAGTATATTTGAAACGAAGGTAACTTTTACCTTGAATTTGAAGCTCGACGATTTCGTGTATATCCAAATATGCCCTGTTATTAGAGCTCGTCCCAACTATTCCTAAAAAAAGAAAGGATGAGAAAATTAGCAAAAAAAAAAAAAAAAAAAATTAACAAGCAGTGAATTTTAAATTCCTTTATTGTCTAAATCATGAGCCTCCCAAATATAAATGGTCCCAAACACAAAGTGCTTTGGACAGTCGAATGAGTTGTTCCTTGGTCCCAAACACAAACACAAAGTGTTTTGGACGGTCGAATGAGCATGTCCTTAATCCCAAACATAAAGTGCCTTAGACGATCAAATGAGTTGGTCCTTGGTCCTAAACACAAAGTGCATGAACGGTCGAAGGAGCTAGTCATTGGTCCCAAACACGAAGTGCTTTGGACGGTCGAAGAAGCCAATCCTTGGTCCTAAATATGAAGTGCCTGGACGGTCGAAGGAGTCGGTCCTTGGTCCCAAACAAAATGTGGCTTGGAAGGTTGAAGAAGCCGCTCCTTGGTTCTAAACACAAAGTGTTGGACTGTCGAAGAAGACGGTCCTTGGTCCCAAACACAAAGTACTTTGGATGGCGAAATGTAGCAGTCCTTGGTCTTCAATGTGCATTAAAAAGTCGACGATTTTAAGTATTTTCTGAACCCCGTAAAATAAGTGCAATGTAAAATTCTACTCTACATTAAGAAAATCTCAAACCTAAAAAGTCATTTACTTGTTCTGAAATTTGAATTCTTGAAAAAAAAAAAAAATGAAAAATGTTAGCTCCAATTTTATAACAATCATATTAAAAAAATGTTACTATTTACGTGAATAGTATACGACACTGTTTTTTTTTTTTAAAGAGAACACGTGAGCACGTGAAACAAAAAATCAAGAATTGGTTGACGCGAAAACCAAGGAAAAAAATGAGAAGAAAAAAACCAAAAAACCAAGAAACCTTTTGGTTTCTGGCAACAGAAACCAAGATTCTTGGTTTCTGCTGGCAGAAATCAAGAAAATTAAATATCAAATATCGGGTTTCACTTATGCTCAACTTAACATAAAACGTCTGTTAAAAATCAAATAAGTAAATTATCGAATAACGGTTACGTTAAATAAAATAAATAAATAAATAAGATCGAAAATCAAGATTTATTAATTTATTTATTTTATAATAAATAAATAAATCTTGAGGGGCATTTGTAGACATAAAAAAAAAAAAAAAACAAATAATGGGTTGTATCGATTTCAATAACTAGCCCAATTGAATTTACTAAATTAAAGCCTAGACCCATAAAATTTTAAAGGCTCATCCCACTTCTTTTTTAAAAATCAACAATTGTTCAATTATAATCAATTTAATTGAATTAATTTAGTGGTTACCAAAATTGACTACGAATTTCCCCTATAAATATGATCAAATGTCCATTATGGATAGAAGAAAAGCGCAGAAGAAAATCATGAAGTGTTGAAGAAATTCTCTCAACTCCAAGTTCGGTAAACACGAAGAAGATCAAATTTTTCTTCAAATCAAGCAAATACAAGAAGATCAAAGTCATTTTCAAATTAAATCAAGATCAAGTCCAAGTTTCGAAGCGCAAATCCAAACTTCAAAATTCAAGTGTGGAACAAGTAAAGTTCTTGACAAATCTCGAAACTTAGGATTTAAGTTACGTGGCTCCTCGTCTTCAAACATTCAGATCATTAATCAGGAGATTTTTACAATTTTGCAATTACAAGAAGAGTCATCCATTTCTATTTTTTCAAAAATACAATTTGTAATGATTTTTGTAATTTAATACACGAAATTTGTCGTACAAATTGATAAAAGAATTATGCTTTTAGCCCCTGTTTGGCCTGCATTCTTGGCTAATTAAAATGAAAAAATTGACCGTTATATACGGTCAATGGGCCCTGCCATAGAAGCCATTTTTGTATTGCACCTGTGCAGTCAATTAAATATAGTTGTGAAAAGACCTTGCCGCCCCTTAAATTTTTGCATTCAATATTCTTAATGGGGCATTTTTGACAATTCAAGTGGTAATGAAAGACAGCTGCCAATTTTTGTCAATTTTTTGCCAATTTATTTACAGATGTGGGCCCCATTGACTGTATATATAATGGTTAGTTTTTTTTTTTCATTTTAATCAGCCAAGAATGCATGCCAAACAGGGACTTGTTTTTGAATTTTGACACAAGGTTATTGAAACAAATTTTATTTTTTAAAAAAAATATATACGTAGAAAATAATGGAAAGAGTATATATATACTATTGTGTAAAGTACCTTATGACATTACATATTGGGTAAAGTACCTTACGACATTACATACATCTTTTGACGTGATAATTCATCCAAGTTTCTTCATCTTTGATGAAGGTTGTAACTTCTGACTATATTTGTCAAAAAGGTTGTCAAGTTTTTTTGTGCAAGTAGCACGGTTCATAAATATTGTGAAGTTTTTATCTTGCCTTTAGGAGTAGGAGATCAAAACAAAACTGATTATCGGAAATCTTCAAAATGGAAAACTCAATTTTTTTAGTTTGAACACGACTTGTGTAATTTCTTTAACTTTTCAAAAGAATTGCTAAGATTTTTCATTCGAACTTTACTTTCTTGAATTAGTGTATATATACATAATCTTTTACATAATGCTTTACATACTGGCCAAATAAAGGTCCCCTATTGGGGGACGCTTCAAGAAGAACCATGCTAGAATAACATAATGATTTACATAATGGTTTATATAATGGCCAAATGACGGCCCCCTATTGGGCTTGCTGTAAAATATTATGTAAATGATTATATTATTCTAGTATGGTCCTACTTTCTTCCATGGAAGGAGCCACCAAATTCTACCCCTCAAATACTAACCGGTGGGTTGGTCAGGTGACCCAGGTGGCTGAAAAACAATGGGCAACTTGATACAAGGATTCTATCTTCCATTTCTATCAGCGATGTTACAATGGGGGGTCTGTATGTCGGATGTTTATTGGGGCAAGATAAATCAATATAAAAGAAGACTTTTTAAGAACGCAGCCTACCAAAATCGACTGACCTACACGTATTGTGTAGATCCTCCCTTACAACATGGTTGACATTCTCTTATATGTGGAGGAAATTTGTTCAGTAATTTGATAGATAAGTTTAAAATCAAGGGTGTAGAAATTATCATATGGAAGAATGTAAAAAAATGTGAAAGGAAGAGTGTACATATAGCATGATTGTGAATGACCTTACAATAAACCTTCCATACAATTATCTCCAATCAAATTACGAAATAACTAATGTAATTTCTAAAAAAATATCGTTAATGTACACTGATAGAGACTATATCAAACCGACTTGATAGAAAAAAAAAAGTCGATGATTTTAAGTATTTTCTGAAGCCAGTAAAATAAATGCAATGTAAAATTCTACTCTACATTAAGAAAATCTCAAACCTAAAAAGTCATCGACTTGTTCTGAAATTTGAATTCTTGAAAATAAAAAAAAAATGAAAAATGTTAGCTCCAATTTTATAATCATACTAAAAAAATGTTACTATTCACGTGAATAGTATACGACACTTTTTTTTTTTTTTTTTAAAGAGAGAACACGTGAGCACGTGAAAAAAAAAATCAAGAATTGATTGACGCGAAAACCAAGAAAAAAAATGAAAAAAAAAAAAACAAGAAACCAAAAGGTTTCTTAGTAGAAACTAAGAAACCTTTTGGTTTCTGGCAACAGAAACCAAGATTCTTGGTTTCTGCCGGCAGAAATCAAGAAAATTAAATATCAAATATCGAGTTTCACTTATGCTCATAAAAAGTCCGTTTAAAATCAAATAAGTAAATTATCGAATAACGGTTACGTTAAGTAAAATAAATAAATAAATAAAATTGAAAATCAAGATTTATTTATTTATTTATTTCATAATAAATAAATAAATCTTGATGGGCATTTGTAGACATAAAAAAAAAAAAAAACAAATAATGGGTTGTATAGATTTCAATAACTAGCCCAATTGAATTTACTAAATTAAAGCCTAGGCCCATAAAATTTTAAAGGCTCATCCCACTTCTTTTTTAAAAATCAACAATTGTTCAATTATAATCAATTTAATTGAATTAATTTAGTGGTTACCAAAATTGACTACGAATTTCCCCTATAAATATGATCAAATGTCCATTATGGATAAAAGAAAAGCGTAGAAGAAAATCATGAAGTGTTGAAAAAATTCTCTCAACTCCAAGTTCGGTAAACACGAAGACGATCAAATTTTTCTTCAAATCAAGCAAATACAAGAATATCAAAGTCCTTTTCAAATTAAATCAAGATCAAGTCCAAATTTCGAAGCGCAAATCCAAACTTCAAAATTCAAGTGTGGAACAAGTAAAGTTCTTGACAAATACCGAAACTTAGGATTTAAGCTACGTGGCTCCTTGTCTTCAAATATTCAGATCATTAATCAGGAGATTTTTACAATTTTGCAATTGCAAGAAGAGTCATCCATTTCCATTTTTTCAAAAATACAATTTATAACGATTTTTGTAATTTAATACACGAAATTCGTCGTACAAATTGATAAAGGAATTATGCTTGTAGCCCCTGTTTGGCCTGCATTCTTGGCTGATTAAAATGAAAAAATTGACCGCTATATACGGTCAATGGGCCCTACCGTAGAAGCTATTTTTGTATTGCACCTGCGCAGTCAATTAAATATAATTGTGAAATGTCCTTGCCGCCCCTTAAATTTTTGAATTCAATATTCTTAACAGGGCATTTTTGACAATTCAAGTGGTAATGAAAGACAGCTGCCAGTTTTTGTCAATTTTTTGGCAATTTATTTCCAGATGTGGGCCCCATTGACTGTAATATATAACGGTTAGTTTTTTTCATTTTAATCAGCCAAGAATGCATGCCGGCTTGTTATTGAATTTTGACACAAGGTTATTGAAACAAATTTTATTTTAAAAAAAAAATATATACGTAGAAAATAATGGAAAGAGTATATATATACTATTGTGTAAAGTACCTTATGACATTACATATTAGATAAAGTACCTTACGACATTACATACATCTTTTGACGTGATAATTCATCCAAGTTTCTTCATCTTTGATGAAGGTTGTAACTTCTGACTATATTTGTCAAAAAGGTTGTCAAGTTTTTTTGTGCAAGTAGCACGGTTCATAAATATTGTGAAGTTTTTATCTTGCCTTTAGGAGTAGGAGATCAAAACAAAACTGATTATCGGAAATCTTCAAAATGGAAAACTCAATTTTTTTAGTTTGAACACGACTTGTGTAATTTCTTTAACTTTTCAAAAGAATTGCTAAGATTTTTCATTCGAACTTTACTTTCTTGAATTAGTGTATATGTACATAATCCTTTACATAATGCTTTACATAATGGCCAAATAAAGGTCCCTTATTGGTGGACGTTTCAAGAAGGACCATGCTAGAATAACATAATCATTTACATAATAATTTACATAATGATCAAATGACGGTCCCCTATTGGATCTACTGTAAAGTATTATGTAAATAATTATGTTATTCTAGTATGGTCCTACTTTCTTCCATGGAAGGAGCTACCAAATTCTAGCCCTCAAATACTAACGGGTGGGTTGGTCAGGTGACCCAGGTAGTTGAAAAACAATGGGCAACTTGATACAAGGATTCTATTTTCCATTTCTATCAGCGATGTTACAATGGGGGCGTCGGTATGTCGGATGTTTATTGGGGCAAGATAAATCAATATAAAAGAAGACTTTTTAAGAACGCAGCCTACCAAAATCGACCGACCTATACGTATTGTGTAGACCCTCCCTTGCAACATGGTTGACATTCCCTTATATGTCGAGGAAATTTGTTCAGTAATTTGATTGATAAGTTTAAAATCAAGAGTGTAGAAATTATCATATGGAAGAATGTAAAAAAATGTGAAAGGAAGAGTGTACATATAGCATGATTGTGAATTACCTTACAATAAACCTTCCATACAATTATCTCCAATCAAATTACGAAATAACTAATGTAATTTCTAAAAAAATATCGTTAATGTACACTGATAGAGACTATATCAAACCGACTCGATAGAAAAAATAAAAAAATAAAAATAGACAGTATCTTTAATCCAGTCTAGATTCAAAAACTGTCGAAAATTTGGTGAATCAACAAATTTTTATTTCCTAATTATTATGATGATTTATTTTCTATACCGATTTAGCTATGTTTTTGTTTTATTTTAAGTAAAATAACGACACATAACATCATTATTGGGTTGTGATATGAAATTTCTTGAAGACTAATTTTAAATTTGAGTATCTATTCACTATACATCAATGACTTGTTAACCGAAAGTCTTTTAAATTGTATGTCACTTAGATAACAATTCGTAAAATGCATTGGAGATACTCTAAATAAATGTTCGATAAATAAATAACATTAAATAAAAAAAAAAAAATCAGTCCCAACTCGAGCCAATTTATAAAATTAACAACTGTTATAAATGCATAAATAATAATTTTTTAAAAAGTTTTTTAGGACCCTGCGAACGTATAGAATAATATTGATTAGTAATAAAATTTTATAATACATTATTCTAAGGATTTTTTTTGCTTGACAACTTATGTTTTCTCAAATAAGTTTTTTTTTCTTAAAATATCTATAATATATTAAATATCACATCAAGTGAGAATCATTTTTTGGATGATTTTAACCATACTATAATTTAATTATTTCAATAATACCTTACTTTTCGTTTTTCAATATATAATAAATACTACAAAATCCTTATCATGTATGAATTTCATGTATTTAATTCTCAATTAATTAACATTCAAATTAATTTAAACTCAATGAATCTTGATTTACATGAATATAGAATATTATAGATGAATTTATTCCTATTCATGTATCTAGAAATTTTAATGAGTGTTTAAATTCATGTATTAGATTAATTCTTATGTATCAAATGTAGTATAAAAAAGTTACTCATTTGTAGTTTTTCATCGTCACAAAAAATTTGAATCATAGAAGTTGGATTTTGATAGTACAATTTCTTTTCTTAAATTTTTATCCCAAATTTTATTTTCTTTAGATCGTTTGATAATCATCAAATCCTCCCTACAAGTTGATATCAAATATTACTTTTACAACATTTATAAAGTATTTCAGAATAACGTGCAATGCACGTTCAACTTGACTAGTGCATATAAAAGTCGGTTTGTTTTTCCTTTGTAATGAAAATGAACTCAATCAATTGGGGCCTCTATCTTCACCACATTTTGTATATTTTTTTCATTTGGTAGAAAATAATTACTTAGATTGCAACCGCCAGATGAAAGAGCTCATTTGAAGAAATAATTGGTAAAACACAACTATCACTTGGAACAGAGGCAGATATGGGGGAGGACAACACTGGGCTGTAGCCGAGTGCTGTCCAAGCCCATATCCACAATTAATTTCCAATTATCTCATCGCCCACAGTTAACAATCCAATTTCCATAACCTACCAACACCCAACAACACAATTTCACTATTCCAGTCCAATCATTAAAACCATTTGCTTTTTTCTTTAGTCCAAACTGAAAAACCCATTTATTTCATCCGCGTTGGAGAATAGCCTTTATGCTATAAAGAAAGAAAAGACAAATGTCTGAGATTAAGAATGCAATAGCTTGTTTTCACTTTTCTCCTTGTTTTTTTTAATAATTGTAGATTTCATAATCTTATAACTCTTGAATTTATTCTACGATCTAACATGCAACTCAAAAAACATATTTGAATTTTGATAGCTAAGTGGTTATCCTTTTTCCAACACATTTGAATTTTATTTCTTATCTTTATAATGTTGCCTTTCAGAATTCATACCACTACTTCACGTGTGCATGTCTTTGGATTATAGGGATATTTAAATGTTTTTGTTTTTTTATGCATTTTTCAAAATGGAAGAAAATGAAACATGTTATGACGGTAATTTGTAACAAAATGAATGATGATTTTCTTGGTGATTGTATGATATTCTATAGTGAATGATAATGTACTATGAAATTAGATGTAGATTCTGTTATAAATAAGTTTTATGCTATAAAACTGCGACGCACACGACGTTTTTGTTACATGTAAATTTTATTCTATGTTAATTTTTTTAAAAAATTTGCCCCTGCAACATTCACGCCTCCCTCATTCCTCTCCCTTTAACATCTTCTACAAAAGAAGAAAACTCAGAGAGATGGATAGAGCGTTCTCTGTGGATGAGATGAGGAAAACCCAGTTCTAGTCATCACAGCCGTCGTCGATTCAGCTGGATTTGGAAGAGAAGGATCACTCATCGTCCTCCGCCACTGCTACCTCGTCCTTGTCGAAGGTGATGATGATTCCTTTGCATCATCTATGCATCCCCAAAACGTCGACATTGTAGAGTTCGACAATAGTCAGCATCAACATCGGAAGATGGTAGTGACGGCAGTGGCTGGGGGCTCTTTACAGCCGACTCGAGTTCAGTGCACTTTCGATTCTTCAACTATTGAGCTTGGTTATGGTGATTGTAGCTTTAGTTTGTAGTTTAACTATTGATCTTTTGAAGAAGAAGGAAATTTTCGATTTGCAATTATGGAAATGGGAATTGATGATTTTGGTTTTGATTTTTGGAAGACTGGTATCGGGGTGGGGGATTAGAATTCTTGTGTTCTTCTTTGAGAGGGATTTTTTTGCTGCGAAAATGGGTTTAGTATTTTATTTATGGGTTGAGAAATGTAGTGCAGAACTGTATATGGTTGGCTTTGGTTTTGATTGTTTGGGAATTGATTTTCCATAAGAAGGTTGTGAGACTTATGGATGGGAAAGTTTTGCCTTACGTTACTAAGATTTGGGTGTGTATATTGGTTGGGACATTGATTTGGTTGGTCAAGACATTGCCCGTGAAGGTTTTAGCACCCTCGTTTCAAGTCAGGACATTTTTTTTATCGAATTCAGGAATCTTTGTTTAATCAGTATGTCATTGAGACACTATCTGTTCCGCCATTGATTGAGATTCAGCACGAGCAAGAAGAGAAGAAGGTGATTCTTGAAGTTCAAAAGCTTCAGAGTGCTATGGTGAGTATCCGGGCCAATCTTAAGGCAAATGGTTTCCCAAAATTGGGAAAGCTTTTGGGAAGCCCCGGAAGAGTCCCATGGCTACAGATGCAAAGAGTCCTGTGTTTTCGCGGATACAGTTTACTACTTTCATGATTGTTTTAGCTGTTAATTATTATGATAGATTTGTTACAAGCTTTTGCTTTCAGAAGGATAAGCCATGGATGTGTCAATTAGCTGTTATGGCCTGTCTTTCAATAGCTGCTAAGGTGGAGGAAACTCAGGTGCCTCTTTTATTAGATCTTCAAGTAAGTTTCTTTATGTATAAATTTTTGTATGGTGCAATTGAAGTGTTTGTATAAATGCCAGAGTAAAATTATATGGAAGATTTTTAGGGATTTCTTTTTGTTTCATGATTGGGTTTAGGGGTGTTTTAGGTGGAAGAATCAAAGTATTTCTTTAAGGCGAAGACTATTAAGAGAATGGAACTTTTGGTGCTATCAACTCTTCACTGGAAGGTGAATCATATCACCCCAATCTCATTCTTTGACCACATTGTGAGGAGATTTGGATTCATGAATAACCCATATTCTTAGTTCTTGAGTAGGTGTAAGAGACTCATCCCCTCTATTATCACCGGTATGGAGATCATTAGTTTTGGTTTAAATTTTTTTTTGTGCAAGTAACTTTTTATGATTTGTAGTGGTTCGATTTGTAATCTTGTTAATTTTGTACACTGAATGTAGATTATAGGTTTTTGGGTTGCCTTCCATATGTTGTTGCAAATATCAGGCAATTAGGAAGTTATACTTAGAACTGTATTTAGAATTTTTGAAATGGCTATTCCTTCATTAAATGTTAGGTTCATCTAGTGTAAGAGCAAACTAAAATACCATATTTTCTTAACTGAGCAACATGATATTTCATAGATTTTAACCACATTCACTTCTTTTATTAGAAAGATACAGTTCTAGATTTGAATGAATTATGGATTTCAGAATAGAGCCTTCTTGTAGCATACCAATAGGCATAATGTAAACTAGTACCTAATAAAATTTGTGTGGTATCATAGCCACAAATATTTGAACAAAGGAGATAGCTGATTTATGGATGGAATATGAAGAGAATTCTACTCTAGAAGCTAAGATTGTGAAAGATTTTGACAAGGTATGACATGTTTGCATTTCTAAATCGGAATTCTCAACATTTAAGTTGAATTAATTGAAAGCCTCTAGCTATGGACTTAAGTGGTGACAAATATATATCTTGTTGTGAGTAACTAATACGCTAAGTGCTTTATTAAGGGAACTTTGTGGATTAATCTACTTGATTCTTTTACATACAGGTAGAGATGATACTTCAAGCTTTGGAATATGAAAATGGTAATGCCACGATGTACTTATTCTTTGGTTGTTCCTGAAAAATACGTTTTTTGAATGATTAGTTTTAAGTCTTTAAATATGAGCAAAAACACACAACTTGATTTACAACAATTCTTTTGGATGTTCTCTTACATATTGATAAATTTTTTGAAAATTATTCTGATATTCTGTCCTTTGAATTGCTTCACATTTAATATAAAGTTTCTTCACATTGAATTACCTCATGATATTGTAACATTGATCACTGATGACCATTTTCAGGCATGGTTTAGAGAACTCCCAACTGGAGTTTTTGATTCTCTGACCCCCAGAGCAGGTTATGCATTGCAACAAAGAAGAAGACTACCCCAGCTTGTAAATATGCTTCCACCAATTGACGCTGCATTGTGCAGGAGATAGATGCTTGGTAATAATGAAAATTCCTTTGGATATAACCATGGTATTGGCGGCAACAGCGGCAATAACTCTGCCTTTGCTGAGTATGCAAAAACTAAGATCGGTAATGGTTTCATGTTAGAGGAGGAGCTTAGGTCTGATCCTGTATATTTATCTTACTATTACTCAAATGTCAATCTGAACCCAAGGCTGTCGTCGCCTCTGTTGTCCAAGGAGGATGGCGGTTTGTGCAGAGGTTACAAGGAGGGAATTCGACCATTGGGGAAGTAGGAATGTGAATAGGATTGATACTGATGGTGCTGGGGGGATCCCTATTTTCGATGCCACCTGGATTCAATTCTAAGAACCAAGAGAATGAGAATGAGATGGATAACGTGCAGGGTTCTGAAGAATGGGGTGTTGATGGATTGATTGGCAGATACTGGAAGAAGTAGTTAACTGTGGCTAAGGAAGCTCAACGTGTAGATATCCTCCCGTGTTATAAAATATTCTTGAATTATAGGCTGCTGGATGTAACTTCCAGATTTGAAGAACTCCATGAATTTATTAAATAAGCGAAAGCCAAGTTAGAAATTTGTAATGATTGTAGTGAATGTTCTCCAAATGTTGAATTGGTTCAATGTTGTATTTGATGAAGGCAAAATAATGATTCAATTTAACTTCAGGTTTGTCCCTTTTTGGCAAATTGCTAGTCTAATTCTATTGGAAATAGGCCAATGATCACAACTCAGGGTCTTTGGTCCTGATGCACATCAAATTTTGGGCAAATTTCGTTGTTAAGGCCCTCAATTAAGCGTTTTTTTTTTTCGTTTATGGTAATTTTTGTTTTGGTAATATCTCATTCAATTAAATTCGGATTCGAATTCCTTTTGTTGAAGGGCGATCCTGAATCTTAGGAATTTCCATTTAAGTTGTTATCTCGAATTTTTCATTTGTGGAAAAAATTGTTTTTTTTTTAATTTTTTTATTATTTATTTTCTGAATTTTGCTAGGGTTTTACTATTTAAAGTATTGTAAGCCCTTTGAAGCCAGAGTTTGGAATTGAATAAAAATTTCTCGTGAGTTTTTCTCATATTTGTGAGGTTGTTTATCTTTCCTATAATCTTCTACTACGTCAGTTGGTATCAGAGTCGAAGTCGTTCATTCACCATGCCGCCAATGAGATGTCCGAAGCCTGTGAAGCCTTGATAGAAGAGGAACATAGACGTGATGACATCGCACAGTTGTGTCAACAAGTGCAGTTCCTGACACAGCATGTCGTTGCCTTTATGCCGCAGCAACATGCGCCTATGGCCCAACAGTTTGAGGATTCCGATGACGAGAATCCGTTTGCGTCGCTTGAAGAACCATTGGATCTACCAGTTTCACAGGAGATGATGTGGTCAGGAGTACAACCGATGCTGGGAATCAGGATTCAAGGTTGATGAGATGTGTGAAGACTATGAAGGTATGCATATTTGACAATGAAAACGCTAAAGAAGCAACATAGGATGAAGAATTTGATTATGACGGCCCGCCATTATTTAACAGTGAGGGTGTAGAAGACGCAGCAGAGGAGGAAAAGTTTGTGGCTGGTGATGTGGGTTAGGCGTTGGTGATGAGGCGGAGTTTTCTGACTCCCCTGGAAAATAACACTAACTGGTTATGTAATAATATCTTCCAGTCGACGTGTACTGTTGGGGAAAAGAAAAGTGTGTTGCTTCCAGATAAGGGCTCAGTAAAAGTAGTTGGAGATGGCGCCAATTTACTGACTAGAGTGAAGTTCGAGACAAATATGGAAGGATATGGGGTAGTGTATGTGCTGGTGAAAAGTCAATTGACAGTGAGCAAGAGGTTACTCGTAGGTTTCAGCCATTGCTAGAGGAGTTTCATGAGGACTTCCCAGAGGGCTTCCAGATGGATTGCTGTCGAGCTTCCGTTTTGTAGTGATAATTCTGATGATGATGAGGTTTCTTCCTCGTCAAATTCGAGAGTGAATTTTTCTCAACCCGGAGACAATGATGAAGGCAAAATAATAATTCCATTTAACTTCGGGTTAATCCATTTTTGACAGATTGCTAGTCTAATTCTATCGGAAATAGGCCAATGATCACAACTCAGGCCTTTGGCCCTGATGTACATCATTTTTGGGCAAATTCCATCATTTAGGCCCTCAATTAAATGTTTTTTTATTCCATTTATGGTAATTTTTGTTTTGGTAATATCTCATTCAATAAAATTCGGATTCAGATTCCGTTTGTTGGAGGAAGATCCTGAATCTTAGGAGTTTCTACTATCTCGAATATTTCTATTTATGGAAAAAATCTGTTTTTTTTTTAATTTTTAATTATATATTTTTCAAAATTTTTTGGAGTTTTACTATTTAAAGTATTGTAAGCCCTTTGAGGCTAGAATTTTGAATTGAATAAAAATTCCTTGTGAATTTTTCTCATATTTGTGAGGTTGTTCATATTTCCTATAAAATCTTTTTTTTTTTTTGGCTCAGTTTTTTTTTTGTTATATCCTAAGTTCAACCCAAGAAGGAAGCCCAAAATCACCCAACCCAAACCCAAAAATGAAAACCACTCCCTTCGCAGTTCGCACCCTTATCCTCTTCACAGGTCAGTGTCGCTTTCGCCTTTGCTCTCCCCAGGATTCCCCCTTTCCGCCCCTAAATCGAACCAGCCTCCCTCCTCCGCCACAGCCTGAGTAAATCATGAGGAGGCTTCGAACACAAACTTCGAAGGTTAGACAACTTAGACTCCCGCCTCCGACACGGCCTCAAGTGGCTGACTCTGTTATTATTTTGAATGTAACCTTCAAATTTTGTGTTTTTCCTCCTTACAGTTTACAGAGGTGAAAACTTCCAGTTGGCTGTGCAAATTGCAATAACTTCTAGGCTATTGCAGGCTCTGGTGAGTTTGGTTATGGATGGTTGTGTTGTTTATAAGTTCTGGTTCCTCCGCCCCTGTTTGTATAATTGTATTGTGTTGTTTATTAATTATCAGTGGACAGTGTAAAGTTTTCTTCACTCTTCAAGCTCAGTGATGGAGAAGTATTTCAAAAGAGCGTGTAAATCTCATCCATCTTCGATTGAACAAAACATTGATGAAATAAATGTTCTTATTGATGTTCGGGATGAAGGAGATGAAAGTGATGAGATTGGAAATGACAGTGATGAAAATGAAAGTGAAGATATTGATGAAATTGGTGTTGGGGATGAAGGAGAAGAAAGTGATGAGATTAATGTAGAACAACTGCCTTCTGACCCTGGATTGCGAATTCCAATTAATCATTATCATGTTAATATTCGAGATGTTGTTCGAAGGGAATATGTTCAAAGGGGTCCTTGCCAGCCTCGTAATTATGAGTTTTTGGTGTCAAAAAAGAGAAATAAAGATAGACGATTTGATACTAATTGGTATGATGAATGTCCTAGTTGGCTAGAATTTAGTATAGCAAAAAATGCAGTATTTTGCTTGTATTGCTATTTGTTTAGTTCAAGTCGTGTTTCTTTTGTTGTCGGTGGATTCTCAAATTGGAAAAAGAGAAGTAGTCCCAAAAAACATATTGGACATGTCGGTAGCACACACAACCTAACTCAGATTAAGTTTGGATCATTCAATCACCAAGAACAAAGTATTGGGGCCTGTCTCTTCAGGCAATCAGAACAAAGAAGAAGTGCATATCGAGCTCGTCTGAGTGCATCAGTAGATTGTGTTCGATATCTTCTACGACAAGGGCTTGCTTTTCGTGGAAGTGATGAGTTTTGGAACTACTAAAATTGTTGTGTAATCATGATCCTCAGATTAATGCTGTTTGTTTGGAGAATGCTCCTGCAAATTTCAAATTAACCTCACCTGAAATTCAAAATGATATCGTTAGTGCTTTCGCCTTTGAAATTAACAAGGTCATTATCAATGAGATTGATGATGGGTTATTTTCTATTCTAGTTGATGAATCTCGTGATATTTCAACTGTGATTCTTTTTTGACAATGGTTAATTCATTTTGTGGAAATCACGGCATTATCATCCCTAACATGGATGATATGTATACACCTCTTGGCCGTTCACGATGTATCACTGTGACAAATTTGCATCACTTCCGTGTAGATTTATTTTATTCTGTCGTTGATATGCAACTTCAAGAGTTGAATAATCGATTTTCTGAGGTGAATAGTGACTTACTTCTTTGTGTAGCGTGCTTGTGTCCAGATAATTCATTTGCAGCTTTTGACAAGAGCAAATTAATTCACATGTGTACATTTTATCTAAAAATTTTTCAAGGATCAACCGTGATGGAACTTGATGATTAAATTGACATGTGCATCATTGATATGCGCACTAATGAAGAATTTGGAGGATTACAAAACCTTGGTGAACTTGCACAAAAGTTGGCTGTGACAAAAAAAAAAAATGAAGTATACCTGTTATTATACAAGCTTTTGACATTGTCATTAATTCTTCCAGTTGCTACTGCTACGGTAGAGATGATATTTTCTGTAATGAATTATGTCAAGAATCGATTGCGCAATCGAATAAATGATAAATGGTTAAATAATAGCTTGTGTATATTGAGAATGATGTATTCGACATGATTGGTGATGATTTAGTTATACAACGTTATCAAAGTATGAGAACTTGAAAAGGAACGCTTGTAATAATGTATGATTTTGCTAAATTAAATATTATTACTTTCTTTTATACGTTTCTTATTATTTTTTTTTTTTTTGTTAAGTTTTCGTACATTAGCTTATGTTCGTTTGTTTCATTTCTCTATCACAAAGTATCAACTTCTCTCATTTTAACAAATAAGATGTCAAAAAAAAATTTCGGGGGCGCTACCCCCGAACCTCTGTGGGCCCCCACCTCTTCAACTCTGGGATCCCCTACGTTGGAGGGCTGGCTCTGCCCCTGAATACAAGTTATGTTGTGCTTTAGGTTTGATAATTGATAGGTATGAAATGAACTTGCCGTCATTTTTTTTTTCTCTAGTCAAGGTCTAGATAAATATTAAAAAATTGATTTTGACTTGCTCATCGTCATGGCTTATTTCCACTTGAGAATTTCTCTACAACTATTAACTTTATGACCGTCACCGCCTATAGATTTATTGTTGATTTAAAAATCAAAAAGCTCGACGTCTTAATTTGTTTTCTTCCATGGTAAGGAGCCACCAAATTTTACTCCTCAAATTCTACTCACGGGTGGACCCGTCAGGTAGAAAAACATGCGATACAATGGGCAAATTGATACAAGGAATCTGCCTTTCAATGGGAGCGAAAATAGAAGGGTTATATTCCAGCTGTGACGTGACTATTGGGTCAATAATCTGCCTTGTGTTTATTGGTACGTCTGCCAAATAAAACAATATTAAGAAGACTTTGTAAGAAAAAATAGATATTATTTTTAACTAACTCCATCCATATTCAAAGACTATGTAAGAATTGCTGAATCAACAAATTTTTATTCTTAATTCTTATACATATTTATTTTTCTATGCAGATTTAGATGTGATTTTGTTTTTATTTTAAGAAAATTAAAGACACATATACATCATTATTGGGATGTCACCATATGTGATGACACATTCATACATATCTGATAAATTTGTAGAATGCATTGAAGATGCTCTAAACAAATATCCGATAAACTAGCCTTTAAATAATAAAAAGTTCAGTTCCAATTTTTTTTTATTTTTTAAAAAGGCGCAAATGAGCCTCAAGTAAATTATTAAAAGGGTAATTAGCACATAATATCTCTACCTTTTACTATTATAGCGGAAAACATCTATTCCTCTCATTTTATTTTTTGGTATTTTTACCATTAGTTACATCTTTGATTGCGCAAACCATTATTTCTATCAATTTTCATCAAATTTTTCAATAAGAAGCTGTGAAATGATGAATTAAAATACTCTCTTATTTAAAAGAAAAAAAAAACTAAGGAAAACTAATTTTATTAATAATTTATTTGGGTCTCGTTTGCACTTTTTCATTTTGTTAAATTTTTTTTTATTATTTTTTGAATAAATTTAATTGGGACTCTTTTATACTTTAAAAAAAAAATTTCTTATTTTTTTAATAATTTATTTGGGACTCGTTTACACTTTTTTTTTTTAAAAAAAAACTAATTTATAATTTTTTAATAATTTATTTACAGCTTTTTGTACTTTTTTTTTTAAAAAATAATTTCTAAATTTTTAATAATCCATTTGAGACTCGTTTGCACTTTTTTTTAAAAAAAGGACTATGATTGCAATTAATTCTTTAACTTTTTATTTAAATAGGAGGGTATATTCATTATTTCACAACTCTTTATTGAGAAATTGTATGAAAATGGATATAAATGATGGTCTGTGCAATTAAATGTGTAATTATGGGTGAAAATGTCAAAAAAATGAGAACGTTTGTTGCCCATGTGCTTTCTATTCTTTTCTCTTAACAATTTAACCAAGAACAGTTGTGAATGTCTCCATAACTTTAAATGCATTTTCTTGATTCTTATATTAGATCTTGAATTCCAAAAGTTCTCTTGAATTCTTCACACTTCCAACTTTCGTATTTTTATATAGCGTCCTCTAAAAATTTGAATATTAGAGTAGATTTTCAAATAATGTACATTGTGGACATCACAAGGACCGAGCCAGTGCTCTACCATTTTCTACACTTTCTTGCATCTAAAATACCAACTTTTATGTATTTATTTTCTTAAGCATTTTATGTACTTTATTATACTACAGAGATCACGTAGAAACTTCGAGCATAGACTTCAAAATCTTGTGTTCGACTTGTCTTCAAGGGCGAACAAGGCAGACAACAATAAAAGTTGTTATTGAATCCTAAATGAGCCCCCATTTCTCTCCTCCACCATCTCTCAGCCCAGCATCGCCACCCAAACCAAGTACCAACACCTTCCATCACCAAGATCTGCACAATGTAGATGCAAAAATTAGCGCCACCTCACCCTGGGACGGAACCAAGAGAGTAGAGTTGTGGGCAGGGGCGGATTCAACACTCAGCTAGTCCTCGCGGAAAAATTGCATTGGTAATTTTCGTAGTCAAAAGTCTAATACTTTTATCAATGAATAAGCCGTTTCGGATTACTAGGTGAAAAGCTGATTTTTAGTAGCGAAATTAATTCAACAAGATCATTATTTTCTTGATTGTTCCTATATTGGATCTTTAGCATTCACCAACATTAATGGATTCTGACGGGTTAAACTTAGTCAATTAGGTGAGTTGATCATTTTCTGTGCAACTTCTTTTCATTGGATGTTTAGTAGGCTCCAATTGAATCTTGACTACACACATAATGCACCATTTAGTGGACATTTTCCAGGGCATGGTCGCACTAATTCGACGTGGTCCAATAATCTTAATTTAGTACTTTGTTCTACTTTATAATTTTGTTTTGCAAATTGCAACTCGTTCTTTTAAGATCGGCCATGCTTGTTGTCGAGGCTGAAGATATTGCATTTTGTTTTCCTTTTACCTATAAAAGATATTGCAATTGTGAGCTAAGCCTAGTCATGCTTTTCTATTTATATATAGAAATTATTAGTAAATTTTGCTAACTTGACGTAATTCTATAAGTACTCTATTGTTGTAATTCTATATATCTGAAGATATAGATATCAATGATGTAAGTATGAGAGTTTGAAATATCTCGTTTTATGTTACTTGTGGTAAAATGACACGATTGCACTATACAAGCTTGAATGGTCACTAATTGTCGCCAAATTAAACCATATTTTCACTTTTTTGGGATATTATAATCATTTTATTTTTCAATGTTTGTCGTTTCATCGATGATCCGCTGGGAACCACTTTTTTTTGTTTTTTGTTGACACTATATAAACTTTTTAGATTATATATCTGGTAAAAATTAACACAAATGAGAGGAGATTTGAACCAGTGACCTCTTCCTAGAATTATTGAAGTTTGACCACTATGACACTTGATGAACTTCAATCTTAAACTTACCAAAATAATATACCTTAAATTTCAATCGTTTTAATGCAATTGTAAAAATTCTAACCCGTGTTGTTCATTTGTCGAATTCAAACCTGTGACCTATCTTAGGATTATTGAAGACTTGACCATTATGACACTTACTGAACTTTGAATCTAAATTTACCAGAATAATATATGTTAAATTTTTTATTGGTTTTAATGCAATTTTAAAAATATTAACCCGCGCTCTTCGTTTGAATTATATAAAATTTGATCACAACATCATTTGGTGAATATTACTAATTTGTACAACAAAACTATATTCGTTCAGTTTGAAAAAACAATTATTATATTTAATTTTTAGACCTTGTTTGATTTTTTTTTTTTCAAAATACATTTTTTTCTATTCTTTTCAACTACACATTTTTCAATAAAATAATATTACATTCAAATTCTAAACTTTTTTTTTTTTTTTAACCACACATTCTCCATCAAATCACTATTCCATAATGTATTTTTTTTGCAAAAAAATGAAATAAAATGAGGCTCTTAATATTTTATTGATGCCACTGTCGATGATCAACGGCCATCCGTACTAACTCAAAATGCTAGATCCACCACTGGTTGTGGGACAAATTTTACAAAATTTTAATTGCGAGGACAAAATTGAAACTTATAAGGAGTTCTTTTGAAATTCTTGTGCAAAATCTATTGCAAAACCTTGGATTTCAAATTTAGTGTGGGGGCAACGGATTACACTATAGATCCGCCCATGGCCTCAACAAATCTAAAACTCACTCACGGATGATCATGTACTCTATTTTTCATTTTTTCCCCAAACTTGGTGTTATGGTGGTAGCGTGGCATATATGTCTTAAAAGTGGAGGCATAGTATAAAGATCTTAATCTACTCTCTTTTTATCTAAGTTTTATCCCCAAACACGGTGCTATGGTGGTAATTTATGGTGAATAGAATGGTGGTGGTGGTGTCGGGTTCAGTACTCCAAGTTATGGTGTAGTCGTGTAAGTGATTGTGATCCAATTTGAGTCAAAATCGAATGGAATCGAACATGTTTAGTTAAATCGGTTTAATATAGCCCCTTAAACAGTTCCATTTTCAGTTTGAGACTTGACCCAAACCGAAAAGTTGGTTCGATCGGTGGTTGGGTTATGTCCCAATTTGACTTGTGACAACCTCTAAGTCGGAGTGCACGAGAGAATTCTTGACCTCAGCACTGAAAACAATAATTCCTAACCAAATGAAACAAGAAGAATGTTATTATTTTTATATTAATATTGTAGCATAAATCATATATATTTTATGTAAGAGGAAAATATTGTTACACTTAAAAATGGGTCTAAGGTTTTGGGCACCGTTCTCAACAAGGGAACTGCAAATGACAAAGATTTCAACATTGGAAACGTATTTGGCATTTTCCATCGGAAAAGATTAGGACAACTATATGAAATAGAGAGAGGAAAAACAAACAACCGGAATCAGCCCTATGAAGTTCCTTTTTAAATCATGAAGGCCAAACAAGCCTGAAGATTTAGAAATTTTCACCTGGAGTTGTTGAAACTGACAAATATGACGAATGATAGGAGAGGCAGAAAGAGAGTAAAAAATATATGAAGATTCATACTTTGTACTCTTTCAAGTTCTGCCATTTTTTTTAATCTCCGGTTTTGATTAACCAAGAGTTAAACAGCAGTTCGTTTAAGAGTCAGTAGCATTTTTCCATGGAAGTATCTATAAGCATAAGACCCTGGAAATGTGACTTCTAAATTCTAATCAGTAAATGCCGTGCAACACCATATTCTTTTTATTGTAATAAAGGGTAATGAACATACTGGAAAGCAGATTCCAGTTTAGTTCTACACTTGTCTGATATTTAACATTGAGTCAAGAGATTCAACAAAGAAATTAACAACTTCCAAATTGCTATTACTATTTATATGCTTGGTCGACATCATGACATAGCATTTAAAATTCATTAACATCAGAGAGAGCTGACTCAGAAGTTGAAGGATTTGCTGCTAATATATGTGGTGAAGCAATGTGCAGTTTAGGCGGGATTTTCAAGGAATCTATATTCCCTTCTAACATTTCTAACACTCTTGTCATTGATGGCCTCATTGTAGGATTAGTTTGTATGCACCATAAGCCAACTATTGTCATTTTCCTTATCATCAGATGTTCATCTTCTTTCAATATGTGATTGAGATCAAGTTGAGCATTTTGTTCAAGGTGGTGATATATCCAATCAGGAAAATATATTTCACTTGAATGATCCGCTTTGGCATCAGTATTTTTCGTCTCACCAACCATTTCCAGAACCATCATCCCATAGCTATAGACATCTGATTTGTAAGAAACTTCTCCAAGGGTTCTATAAACTAATTCTGGAGCTATATACCCTATTGTCACCCTCACCCCTAGCATTGACACTGTACTGGACCTATTGGGGGAAAGTTTAGCCAGACCAAAATCCGATATCTTAGGATTGAAGTCTTTATCTAGAAGAATATTGTGAGGCTTTATGTCAAAGTGCAAAATCCGTGTATTACAACCTTGATGCAAATATTCTATTCCCCTAGCAATGCCAACTGCAATTTCTAACAACTTTTCCCATCCTAATTGACCTTCTGGTAAGGAGTTATTGTTGCTTATGAACTTGTCAAGAGATCCGTTTTGCATGAAATCATAAATGAGAGCTCTTTTGGAACCCTCAAAGCAAAATCCGAGGAGAGTGACAATGTTAACGTGGGAAGTTGTGCTAATACTTGCAACCTCGTTGATGAACTCTTCTCCATTACCTTTTGATTCTTTCAAAATCTTTACTGCTACAAGACGGTCATTTTGTAGCTTTCCTCTGTACACAATAGCAAAGCCTCCTTCTCCTAACTTGTCACGGAATGAATTGGTCATCTTCTTGAGATCTGAGTATTTGTATCTTCTTGGCGCACGATCCCCATGGTTCTTCAAGAATAGTTCAATATCCTTGTCGTTTTGTGTTTTTCCTTTCCAAATGAGTGTATAGTTTCTTCTCTTAAAAGTCAATAAGATTACGAAGAAGAGGGCTGTAGCAGCTGGAATACCTGTAATGAGCAACAATGTCTATATTAATAAACTGAAATACATAAGAAATGGAAACAAAATTTTAAAGATATACCTGCAATTAAAATCAGTTTCAATTTAATTTTTCCATTTCCTTTTCCTTTTCCTTTTTCTTCTGCAGCTGAAGTAAAAACTCATGTTAGATCAAGCAAACATACTAAACAAGAAGGGAAATCATTTTTCTCATTATACTCTCTTCCGCACCTAAAATCTTTGACAAGCCATATGAACATGAAAAATAGTAAGAGTCAAGAGATTTCCGAATAACGCTTGTTATATTTAAAAAGACCTTTAGTATGTAGCTGATCGATGTTGAACTCTGTACATGAGTTGGGTTCTGATTTAAATTGAAATCACATGACCAACTATAGACTATGATGCTTAACGAAAAATATGTGAAAAAAGGTTAACCTCGATACATATTTAAGCTGACAATATTTTACCCTCAAAGTATTATGTACTGGTTATACCTCTTTGACATTTAAATTGATTCCTGATGTTAGTTGTACAGTGGCCTCCTGTATTGTGACACCCATTGCAATCCTCAGACAGATGCCATTCGAGTTCATATTCATCGCTAAACAGATCCCAGAAATCCATCGAATTGACATCATATTGCGAATACGTTGGCACTGGGACAGCTGAACAGCCATCTGGTGTTGAAAGAAGATTCCTATCAGTATAATATACATCAAAGGATTCACAACCTGAGTAGTTTTTAAAACCCTGGAAATAACGCTTCAGTGTCTCGCTGTTACTTTTGGTGCATCTGAACAATGTAATATTTCGGAAGATGGTATAAGAAATACAAGGAGAGTTTGGAAGAGAGAAATCGATGTAGGGTAAATCACAGAATTTATGTTTTAAATAGCCTAGAAGAGTAGGGTTTCGAATCAAGAACACATTGGTAGAGATCTTGTTCAGAATGATATATGATTGTGATAATTCTTCATTTGCCAGATAAAGTTTTGGATTACTAGCATTGCAATCAACCCCTAAGAACCCACATTCGGGTTGTGAATAATTTGTTATAGGAAACTCCAGTACCCCGAGACTTCCACACTGGAAACTATCTTGGCATTTCGAATTAACAAAATTAAGGATAATTAGTTGAAAAATAGAGAAAAGAACGACAAAACTAGTAGTAGACATATGGACCTTCCTCAAAAAACCATGCCCTCAACCCAATTTTATACAATGTTGTATTTGCCGAGTTTTGTTGGAAAATTCCAATGTGTGGGGCCACACATGTATATAAATTAAAATGTGTAATACTTTCTTAAAAGTTTAGTCAATGAAGTGATCTATTAAAGTCAATTTTGAACTAGTGGGTCATGAGAATAAAGTGTAGAAATCAGAAAGTTATTTTAAATTGATAATAACTGCTCAATGCAATTATTATATCATGTGGTCATGGTTCCTAATTGAACGTGATTTTTCATTTTTCTGCATTCGCATCAACAGAGAAGAATTCCAAAGGAATGACATACCAATTGGAAGATCATAACTCGTTCAAACAATCACAGTTATGAATCAAGGTATGCTTCTGCTTTTAATATTTTCATTGATTTCAACATAGAGTATATACATATATGCATGTGAAAAGGGTTTAGAGTATATACATATTTGCATGTGAAAAGGGTTTGATAAAATGTTGGATTGATAATCCCTTATACATTTTAACAAGTTTCACAACCTATATTTACACTCCAGCAAGACGCCAGCATGACGTGGAAACTTTTTCCATGACCCATTATATGTATATTTGTTTTAACTTTTGCATTTTTTAATCATTGTTTTTGATCATTTAATTCCTTTTCACTTTAGTAGACTTTGAATGCAACGGACATAACCTGGAAACTGCTGCGGGTTTAGTGGTCAATAATTACTTATTAGCCCTGATTGATGCGCATTAAAATGGAAAAAAATGCATGTGTGTGTGGTTGAAAATGAGTAAAAGAATAAAAATAATGTAGCTCAAACAAAGCTTAGTCTTAATTACAGCTAAATAATCTAAGAATACATGTCTGCTAAAATATAAACATAATTAAACAAAAACCGAAAGTTACCAGTACTGGAAATTAAACATGATCTAATAATATTGGATGTTTTTTTTTTTTTTTATTGACTACACAAATTTTTTACGTTCATATATGTATGAGTCAATTCAAAGTATTGAATTTATGAGGTGAATATATGTGAGATATTCTACAAGTTTGTTTTTTATTGAGTGCTCTTCCACCGCTAATTTTCCACAACCAGTATCGAAAATAATTATTTTTTTACAACATGTATCGAATTGGCAAGTTCCTGTTCGATATGATCGATACCTATGAATTTTGTCCACCCCTATAACTGAGTCCGGACTAATTTGTAACTAATATTTTATGGAATCGACGATTTGTGGAACAAAATCAATTATTCGAAATCTAATTGCAATTTTACAATTAATAGCTGTCTTTCTAACCTTCTTAAAAATCAATGAGTTTTGATTGTTTATTATGATTTTTTTTTCAATTATTTTCACTCCTCGCTACATTAAAAAGAATATTGCTATCATTACTTAATATTACTAAGAAAGAAGTGGAATGCTACTAAGCATGTAAGGCCATGATGATCAACACGAAATTGATGAAGTACAGCAGTTCGCGTCTAATTTACATGGCCACTGGGAGAGGTAAATCAAACAAAGGGCTAATCTACAGGTTGGGCTGAACCCTTTTGGGATTCTGCCTCTTTGTATTTAATTTATTTAACTATTGAGTATTATAATATCGTTACTACTTCTATATTTTTTTCTTAATTTTTATTTCCCCCATAATTGGTGATATGGTGGTGATTTATGGTGAATCGAATCATGATTGTTGTGGTTATAGCGGCGATGATGGCTAGTTTGCTACTCTATTTTATGACGTGGGTGATTGTGGTCCAATTTGGGACAAAATCGAACCCAAAAAGTTAATTTGATGGTTAGATTGTTTCCCTAACCCAACTCATGCCCACTCCTAACCCTAAGTGGGAATGTGGGAGAGAACCCTTGATCTGAGAAGTGAAAACAATAATTCCTAACCAAAACAAAAAGAAGAAGAATTTGTAATTATTCTATATTAAAATTGTAGCATAAATCATATTTATTTATGTAAGAGGAAAATATTGTTATACTTAAGAATCGGGGTAAGGTTTTGGGAACTGCAAACGACAAAGATTTCAACACTGAAAATACATTTGCTCTTTGCTGTCAGAAAAGATTAGGACAACGAGATGGATGAGAGAGAGATTAGAAAAACACTAGAATCAGCCCTGTGGAGTTCCCTTTTAAATCACGACGGCTAAATAAGTTGGAAGATTCAGAAATTTTCACCAAGAGTTGTTTAAAATGACAAATATGATGAATGTTAGTTAGGAGAAGCAGATAGAGAGTGAGAAAATATATGAAGATTCATACTGTGTACTTTATCAAATCTGCAATTTTTTATTTTTTATCACCGATTTAAATTATATTTTTGTCAAATTAGATGACTTAGAAAGTCTTGAAATGACATTAACCAAGAACTAAACAGGAGTTCGTTGAATTGTCCATACCTAGTAGCACGTATTTATTGAAGTATTGTAAATCACGTTCTGGAAGTTGAATTAAATGTGATATATACCATTTTTACTTGTGAATTTTCATGTTTTTTCTTGATAGAGAGATCAATTTCAACTTCCATAACGTGAATTAAATATCTTGAAAGTTATTGTGTGCATGTGTTGGTTATGAGTATTGGGAAAGTTATTCACAATTCAATGAATAACTAATCCCTCCAACCCACTTTATTATATTTGGGTCGGGTCAATCCACATAGACGGTATATCAATTTCCAACATCTCCTGAAATCATCAGTCATCCATTAGATCTATTCAAAGATTTAACTCACAAGGTTCATACTGGGAAATGAATTGTGCAACCCGCGAGTAACTTAGAGCATTAATGCTATACACCTATTAGGGATATATAACAGCTTTATAAGAGAAATCATATTTCTCATCATAACATAAGACTTATTTTCTAACATCTAGTTCAAGTACTATTTCCGATTCCTCAATAAATCAAGAACATACTACAATAAAGTCTTAAGAAATGGTTAAAAGTTAAAAATGATATATTAAATAAGGTTATATATACCTTAGGGACTCCCACAATAAAAAAGCAGAGATCCATTATTTCATTTCCTATTGATCGTCAAAGCACACATTGTATGATTCGCGTGTTATGATTTCTTCTCCCTTTTCTTAGAACGTATGCTTTGTTTGATAAATTAAATACATCGTACAGATCTTAGTTCAAGCATTCCTTGATCTTAACTTGAGTTTTCCTTATATTTATTCCTTTAGGCAATCTTAATCGAGAACTAAACTAGTAGCTTAATTAAGTCTTGTGGACAAAGGAATCAACTCCAATTACTTATAATAATCTCATATTGATTCTTTATCAAGGTGATTGGATCACATATACAATATGATCACTTCATCTTATGTCAACATATTTCAAAATATTTGAGGTTATTGCTCGTGTAAGTGAGCCAATCCTTACATGTTCGACAATTCTTTTTATATGTGCGCATTCAAAATACTCATAACTAATTAAAATAAATAATGAACTCAAAAAGATTTCTTTAATGTTGAGTAATCTGACCCGTACTTGGGTCTTACATCACGTGGATAAAATCAAGAAAACTTGTAGGCTAGAGTAGGTGACTTGTCTAGAATTTCAATTGTAATGTCATTCCAACTAATGAAAAGTGTTCTCATTAGATGATATATTTTCTCCACCTCACATATATATTATCCCCAAAACATCACTTCTAAACGCATTGTTTTGAGAAGTTTTATGTATTGTACTAGGTTATATTGTGAATCCATTTCATAGTTTTTAAACATCTGATTAAGCACAAACTGAAAACAAGTTACAATAGATCATATAATCTAATCAAAACCTACATCAATAATGAACGTAGAAAAATATGGTACTTTAAATACTTTTAAAGTATTTTTTAATTTTCAAAAATCAAGAGCATGTCAAAGATTAACTCCCAACAGGCATTTAATAAATACTCTTGACTTTACTAAAAAATTTCAGAATTTAATCAAGTTTAACTATTTGAAAATTAATTTAAGTATATACAAAAATCAAGAATATTTTAGGGACCAACCTGCAATTTTTAAAATTGCATTGCACCTTTCACTCACCCATATGCATTAAAGCAATTTTTTCTAGAGTAATGCTATGTAGCCCCAAGGTTATAACCCCAGTGGGTACACAATATTACTTTTTTTTTTTCCCTAATAGCAAAAGAACCTCCTACTTGGATCTGCTATGTGTACGGTGAAAACACCGCCTATTCGATGACGAAAATATTTTTTTCACTTATTTTGATGTTTTGAGTTCATCTCTGTAGTCAAGATTAAAAAAAGAAAAATACTATACACAAACATAAAGAACAGAGAGCGAGAGAAAAAGTTACTATTAATCATCTTCCAAAAAATTTCCAGATTTTTACATTTTTCTCACATTCGACCTAAACTTTTAAATAATCTAAATTTCTCATTTTATGTATGAATTATGAGTTCTTTATATGTTTTAAATGCTTTTAAAAAGACATTTCTAACCATACCAATATTAAAGCATGAAAATAAATGAATAGAAAGCAGCAAATGTTTAAAGTCCCAACAATTTTAACTAGGGTTTCACGTTTCTCCAAAAATATAAAACCAAAAATTTTGAAAATTTTTATGATCTAAATCATATAGGGAACATGCTATAATTTTTTTGTGAGTTTATATTGTATATTCCATGATATGGAATTAATGATGCTTTAAGCTTTATCATAAAATACGTACAAGTATTTCATCACTTCAACTCTATTTATAGCAAGATAATATGCAAGGAAACAACATAAGAAGGCTCTGATACCAATGTAATTCCTTACTAAGCATGTTTATACTTGTGGAGGTTATAGAAACTTTACTTGAAGTAAAATATTTCCATGATTAAATGTGCTAAATCACTTGCCTTAACTTTGCTTGATCTCATTGGTCCTAAACTCTATCAAATTGAAGGAGTTCATTAGCCACAACCCACGTCTTTTTCAAGATGATTGAATGCACAAAAAATGTGATATATTGTCTTTTCAATTTTTTAACTTTTTTATATACGAATTTTCATGTTTTGTTTGAGAGAGATCAATTTCTACTTCCACACTCATGTTTGGTACACATTAAAATTTTCATTATTAATCTACTTATTTTTAACCACACATTGTTCAATAAAGTCATATTTTTCATCACATCAATAACTTTTCGTTCATTTTCAACCACATATTCTCCATCAATCTATTATTCCAAAATACATTCTTCTAAAATAATATGGCTACATATCTTGAAAGTTATTGTATGCATGTGTTGGTTATGGGAGGTGGGAAGTTATTCACAATTCAAAGAATATCAAATCCCTCCAACCCACTTTATTTTACTTGGGTTGGGTCAACCCACAAGAGCGATCGGTCCATGTCCAACAAGTATCTATAAGCATAAGAGCCTAGAAATGTGACTTTCTAATCAGTTCGCACAGTGATTACCAGATCCTTCATGGGGGAAACTCCATTTTCTTTGACTTATGCGTGGGTTAGAAGCAATTGTTTCCTCGGAAATTGGCATGTTATTCCATTGTCAAGATCAATATAACGACAATACAAACATTAAACTCGAAAATAGGGATGACAATGGTTCGGTTCGAGGTCGGTTCGGTCAAAACCATAACCACACCATCAGATTTTTTACCATACCATAACCGCACCATAACCACGTAAGTCAGTTCGGCTCAGTTTGTATCTCAGTTCAGTTCAGTTCGATTAATAACCACGAAAATAAATTATTTTTTATAAGTTCAAACTCCAACTATCAAATTGAAAAAACAAATTATGAAGAAAAGTCAATATAAACAAAAATACAATATTTAGACAATTTAGCAAACAATATCCCAACTTCCAAATGCAAAATTCGAATTTAACAAACAATATTATCAACATAGGTCAAAATTCTTACTAACATAGGTCAATATTCATTTTTCCTCGCAACTCTTACTAGCATAGGTCAACATTCAAGACTCAAAATTGATTCTTATATAGTAAATAAAAAATGTAATTAAAGTAATAATACAACCATACTACCTAATCAATAATGGTCTTAACAAAAATATGAATATTTAAACAAAAAAAAATGTACCTCTTCGTCAATGTCCTCATCACTAAACCTTGCACAAGCTCCAGAGTATGATGAAAGAGCAGAATTTTCTACATACAATAAAGAAAAAAAAATTAGAAATAAAAGAGAGTGAATGAATAATAAATACAAAACAATAAATCTTACCATGAATATCAGGCCAAAGCCAATCAAGTATAATGTATCTGGGTTTTGTTGAATTGTACAGAAAAGACGATTTGAAGCCAATAGACGCAAAACAAGTCATGGAGTGTGCTCACAAGATGGTAGACATCGTTGTTGATTACTACAATTTGAAACCGAGGTACAGGCAGCAAAGCGTGGTGGATCTAATTTGATTCATAGGTTGAGTGGATGAGTGTTTTGTAAGTTTAGTTTCCAATTTTAATGAGTAGGGTTAGAATTAGGTTATTGAGTTAAGGGTTTACTAATAATGTTAATTGGGCCAAAATTTTGGAAAAGCCCAGTTGTCAAAATTGTCCAATTAATTTTGAGAAAGAATAATGAAATGCTCAATTGCCGAATTAATTTTTTTTTTAACAGGTAATCGGTTCGAGGCAGGGTACGTCACTAAATATCAAACCCGTTCCACCCCGAATTGGGTCATTAAAATCAAAACCATAACCACCTCATTGCACCATCGGTTCAGTTTTTTCGCCCCATTCGGTTCGGTTAACTTTCGAATTGCCATCCGTACTCGAAAATGGATGAATGTGGACCCTGATCTCTTGGAAGAAACAAATGATCAAGCATGTATGAGTAAATGCAATCCAACACCTAAATTACCTAATAATTAAATTAGCTCTTCCTGCATATTCTTTCTATAGGAAACAAAGGGTAATGAACATTGCTTGAAAGCAGATTCCAGCTAGTAGATACTTTTAAATTAGCACTAGCTATCAATAATACAAACAAGAGAGCACTTTAAGTGTCTTATACTCTAGTTCTACACCTGTCTGATTTTTAACATTGAGATCGAAGATCCAACAAATAAATTAACAACTTACAAATTGCATTTACTGTTTATATGCTTGGCGACAGCAAACACCAATCCCTTCCAGAAAGCTCTAATAGGGACTGCAGCAGCTGAAGTAAGAATACGTGTTTAGATCAAGCGAACATATTAAACAAGAAAGGAATTCATTTTTCTCATCATACTCTCTTCTGCATCTAAAATCTTTGATAAGCCATAAAATATGAAAGATCTAGTAAGAGAAAAAACATTCGGTGATAGCACCTATTATAACTCTCCACAAGATTTGGATTCTGATTTAAATTTACATCACATGACCAACTATAGACAATAATGCTAAAAGACAAATATGTGAAAAATGGATAAATTTGTATTTAATCTTGGAGTTCTATCTCAAAAGGTGAACGTTATTACATATTTAAGCTGACAATATTTTACCCTCACAAATATTATGTACTGGTTGTACCTTTTTTTCAAAATGATTCCTGATGTTAGTTGTACATTGGAATCTTGTATTGTGACACTCGTTGCAATCATTAGACAGATGCCATTCAAGTTCATATTCATTGGTAAACAGATCCCAGAATCCATCAAATTTGCATCATATTTCGAATACATTGGCACTAGGACAGGTGCACAGCCATCTAGGGCTGAAAGAAGATTCCCAGTAATATAATATACATCGAAGGATTCGCAACCTGAGTAGTTTTTAGAACCCTGGAAATAACTCTTCAATGCGTCACTGTTACTTTGGGTGCATCTGAACAAGGTAATATTAGGGAAGATTGTAAAAGAAATAGAGGGAGAGCTTAAAAGAAAGAAATTGATGTATATGATTTGAAATAGCCTAGAAGAGAAGGGTTTCGAATCAAGAGCACTTGGGTAGAGACCTTGGACAGAAGAACCCATATTAGGGTTGCGAATAATTAGACATGGGAAACTCCAAAACCCCAAGACTTCCACACTGGAAATTCTGTTGGCACTTCGAATTGACGAAGTTGAGAAAAATTTGATGAAAAATAGAGAAAAGAACCGGAAAACTAGCAGTAGACATATAGTTTTTATACAACGTTGTTATCATTTTTACAACCTATATTTGCACGCCAGCATGACTAGGAAACTTCTTCCATGAAAATTATTTTTTACAACGTTTTTATCATTTTTACAACCTATATTTGTTTTAACATTTGCCTTTTTGATTACTGATTTGGATTGTTTAGCCCATGTTTGGTATATAGATTTTGATAAAAGTAGATAAAATGTATGATTGAAAGTTGTTGATCGCATAAAATGTATGATTCACTTTTATTTATGAAAGTTGTTAAATAATGACAAGTAGGGTTATCATCATTGGTGAATCTTTTGTTTTAAGAGTTTCAACCACATCCTACTCGAAATAGATATTACTAATTCTCTACTTAGAGATTTAGTTAGGGGATCTACTAGATTTCCTATTGACTTAACATAATTTAGGGAAATTATTCTATTTTTGATTAATTTCCTTATGTTGTTATGTCTTAAATTCATATGTTTAGATTTTCCATTGTATGTCTTTTCGAATGTGGCTTGACTATCAAACATGATAGTTATCGAAGATGTATTCTTCGGTCCCAAAGGTATCTAATAAAGAAGATCCTTAAGCCACTCAACTTCTTTCCCGACTTCTGATAACACTACAAATTTAGATTCCATAGTTAAGTGTGTAATTCATGTTTTTTTTCCGAAGAAACAACACCTCCTCCAAGAGTAAACACCCACCCTGAAGTCGATTTACTTTCACATGTGCTAGAAGTCCAACTAGCATCGATAAATCCTTCTAATATAGTTGGGAACTTAGAATATTATAAACCAAAGTTCTTGGTTTTCTTTAAATAGTTAGGAACTCTTCCAATGACCTTCCAATATTCCTTACTCGGATTACTAGTAAATATATTAAATTTATTAATTGCAAATGCTATGTCTAGTCTTGTGCATTGAACTGCATACATAAGACTTCCTATAGCACTTACATACTCCAATTGAGCAATTTTTCTTCCATCGTTATTTATAATTTTTAAACTTGGATGAAGATGGGTATTAAATTCTTTTATATTCAAATGTTTGAACTTATTAATCACATTCTCAATATAATGTGATTGACTCAAGTAGAAACACAGACTACTTTTTGTAACTTTAATACCCAATATGGTATCCACTTGTCTAAGATCTTTCATCTTGAAAGTGGAACATAGAAACATCTTCGTTTCTTTAATTACATCCATGTGATCATTCATAATCAACATAAAAACAAACAATGATTACACATTTATCACACGTTTTAGAATATAAACATTTATCTACACTATTATTTATGAAACCAAACGAATTAATAATTAAGTCAATTTTTTCATACCATTTCTTAGGTGCTTGTTTTAAATCGTATAACGACTTTACTATCTTACACACCTTATGTCCATTTCTGGGTAGAGCAAACTCTTCGCGTTGTTCCATATAAATCTCCTCATCGAGATCCCCACTTAAAAATGTCGTCTTAATATCCATTTGGTCAACATACAAGTCATGTATTGTAACTAATGCGAATAAAATCCTAATTGAAGTTATTATTGCTACCGGTGTATATGTATCAAAATAATATATTCCTTCCTTTTGTCAATACCCTTTAACTATTAATCTAATTTTAAAGGTATTAAGAGAACCATCAACATTGTATTTTTTCCTAAACACTCATTTACATTCAATAGGTTTGGATCCGGATGGTAAATCAACAAGTTCTCATGTATTATTAGACAAAATTGAATCCATTTCATTTTTAATTGCATCTTTTCAAAAAATACCATCACGAGAAGCCATAAATTCTATATAAATTTTAGGATCAGTCTTGTTAGCCCAAGAATAACTAACCAAGATGGGGGTGAATTGATTTTTTGAAACTTTTTCGACACTTAGTCTAACAATTATTCAACACACAAGATACAAATGCTAAGTGTAATACAACAAATAAATATGCAAATATGATAACTTAATTCAAGTATGATATAGCACAATGTAAATATCAATTTAAAGTAAAGTACAATAATGTAAAGATAGAAAACCAATTTAATGGAGTTCGATCCAATACAATGATCTACATCTCCGTTACCAAACTCTTTGTCACGAGTAAGGTCAAATCCACTAATGTAAATGGTAACTTACAAACAAAGAGTACCGATCCTTTTACAACGTTGAGCTTTCCAAGACCTCAATACGACCCACACTATTGAGCTTTATGGGACCTCAATATGACCTACACAGTGACTTACAACAAGGTGTACCAAATCCTATACAATGTTGATCTTTAAGAGACTACAACACGACCCACAATTCAAATGGATTTTACAATTGAAATCTTCTCTTCTTTATGAATAATAAATTCAAAGTTGAGAACAAGAAAAGAAGAGGCAAGTACTTCAATAGATAGCAAATGATAAAGCTCAAGTGTTGATATTGCAAACTTTGATAAATGATAAATGATGAAATGGTTTGTATGTTGTATCAAAGTTTTCAATCAAATAATCTCTCTTAACAAATAATACAAGTTAAGTATAGAGAGAGATTTACACTTCAATATAAGTGTTGGCAAAGAAATTTTTTATCAAGAATTTGAAAATAGATGAGATTGAAAAGTTTCTTTACAAAATAAAATTCTTGATAAAATAGATAAAAATTAGTTTGGATCAATCAAGAAATTCTTTGTAATGAGATAGAATATAAATATAAGTAAGCTCAAAGATTTTTAATAAATTTTCTCTCCAAAGATGTTTAAGTTGAATGCAAAGAGAGTTGGTATTTACAGATGAAAATCTACCGTACCAGACGCACCGTACTGGATGTCCGGTAAATACCGGACGGTCAATTTATCCGTTATTTTTTGTCAGAAAATCAAAGCCAAAATTTGGTTGTATCGAACGTTCGGTAAAGCGTACTGGACGTCCGGTAAAACAAGTTTTGGCCCGAAACGGTTTTACTGGATGTTCGATAAAACCAGTTTTGGCCCGGAACATCCTTGTTTTAGTTTTTCTCAAATGTAAGTATTGGAGAGACGTTTAAAAATATTTTTCAAAGTATTTGTCATATTTAATAATATGTGTTTCGATTTTTTACCTTTAAAAAACATTCTTTAGGTAAAACATTTTTGTCGTTATTTTTCGATTGTAAAATCAAAACTTGAGCTCATCACAAATCATTGTCAAGTATTGAAATTTTTTACCTTTACATATAAAAGTCTAAGTACTTTGTCTTCACCGTCTCGACGTGCATGCTTGATCGTACTTTGACTTTTGTCTCGGTTTTTATTGAGGTATCTTTTTGCGGGTTTTGCAATATCATTTTCCATAGCCTCGTTTGGTCAATTTTGTATCTGCATCGAGAGTTGTTTGCAAATTACTTGGCCTCAAACTTCGTGTCTTCGATTTTATTCTTGTACAATAATCACTATAGACACTCGAAATCAATTTGTTAGAAATAAACATAATTTATTTGTGATAATCAAAACGAGATGTCAACCATAGGTCAACAAGTGTCCACTTGTAGAACATAAGTAATTGTTCTTACAACATTCTTCTTATTTTCTTCTACTAGGTAATAAGTTGAGAGTTAATTTCATCTGGACATAAAGATTTCTCAATTCGAGTTCTTTTGCTTCTTAGTAGTTCATAAGATTCATGAACATCTTTAGAAAACAGTCCATCTTGTGCTCTACCCGAGCTAGAGATTTTATTGTAGGTATCCCTTAATTCATTACCCGAAGATAGTGAATTCTCAAAGAACTCAATAGTACCTAATTCAACTATTACATTGGTCTCAAAATTAAACAATCTATATGTGGTATTTTGGGACTCCAATCACGCCAATTTCCAGGCTCCGAAAAACCAATCGAACACCACACGGCTTCAAGCTCGACCCAAAATCTTCCTCCACTTGGTTGCTCCAAGATTTACATCCACAAAAGATCATGGTGATGGTGGTTAGCAAGTCCACATAGGAAGGAAGAATAATATGATAACAATGGTTGAGTCTCACCAAGAAAACTCCCAAACCGGCTGCCTCCCTCTTTCTCTCAACTGCTCCCTCTCTCACACTCCTCACTTGACACAGGTTTTACACAAGAGAGATGGATGTATATTAGGTTACATAATTGGGCCAAAATGATGTGCCAACATAATAATAGGTAAATAGGTCTAACCAATAAACCACATACTAATCAAAACTACCAATCCATCTCCATCTTGAGCATTCCAAAAGTATCGGTAGTATTTGAGTCGAGTCGAGTCAAGTCTATGGTATTGATAAATTACCCATCAACTATTTTAAATTATCAACGGATTTATCGGGTATCAAAAACCCAACACTATATGATTTGCTATTAGTAGCATAATCAACAAAGGCACATTTAATGTCTCTTGGACCCAATTTAGTTCTATTAGGGTTCGTGTTCTTATAATATGCAAGACACTCTCATGCTTTGAAGTATACAATGTTAGGTTTTCTTAATTTCCACAATTTATAAGGGGAAACCTTTGTATATTTCAAAGGAATTCTATTTAATATTCTACATGTACTCAACAACTATTCACCCCATAAATTAAACGGCAATTTAACATAAGTTAACATAGTATTTATCATCTCAACTAAAGTTATACTTTTCATTTCAACTAAACAATTTTGTTCGGATGTCCTAGGTGCAAAACATTGATGAATTATGCCTTATTGTTCACAGTACAAATTAGAATCACTAGAAAAATATTTACCTCCTCTATCACTTAGAGTTTTTATTTCATTTTTATATGCTTTAAACATATCAAAAACTTTATGTTTATGTTTTATTGAATAAATATAAGTATATTTAGAGTAATCATCTATAAAGATAATAAAATACAGATTCCCACCTCTAGTTAATATACCATTTAATTCACATATGTCTGTATAAATTAATTCTAAAATATTAGAAGTCATATTTATACTTTGATAAGGCTTCTTAGTCATTTTAGATTCTACACATGTTTCATATTTAAATGCATCATTTTCATTATATGATATTAAGTCGCATTTCAGCATTCTTGTCATGGTACTCTTACCTATGTGACATATTCTAGCATTCCGTAAAGTAATTGAATCAATCAAATGAGCAAACTCAACTTTATTATTATTATTTAACTTGTCAACGGTACAAAGTTTGACCATTCCTTCTCTAGAATAGCATTTTCTAAAAAAAATTCTCATTTAGGGATAATACAAATTTATCGGACTCATAAATACTTTTTTTATGCCCGATTTTCCTAAGAGATTACCATTAACTAAGTTCCTATTCATTTCAGGAACATGTAATACATTTGTTAATATAACGATTTTTTTCGAAAGTGAAGATGATTTCTACATTTCATTTTCCAATTACTTTGGATCGGCCTTCATTACTCATTTAAATCTCTTGATCTCCATCGATTTCATAATAAGTCTTGAATAAAGACTTGTATAGGTGCACATGTATCATTCCACCAATTAGAAACTTTTCCCTTAATTTCATTTATCTCGCTTACAGTGGCAACAATATTGTCTTATTTGATGGAGTTCACTTTTCCTTTGAAGTTGTTTGGATTTCAGTGTCGACATTTCTTTGCATAATGTCTGAGTTTCCCATATTCAAAACAACCTCCCTTGGACTTCTTTTTAAAATTGTTAAAGTTTTAAGAATGTTTTCTCTTGTTGGATTTATTTGAAGGTTCGATCTTCTCTACATGATTGATTTTTGAATTGCATTCATAAGAATGGTCATTCTTATCTCTTGCTCTCAATTCTTTTTCAATTCAAAGATGTTTTTGCACTTGTTTCAAATAATAATCTTCGAAACTATGCATTATTTTCTTTCGATATCCTTTCTAAGTCCCCAGAAGTTTCGTAATAATTGCTCAAATTTGACTGCCTTCAACTTGTTGACAAGAACTTGTAACTCGTGTACTTGAAGAAGGAGGGGAATGTTATCAAGGAATTTAAAATTAAAATACCTTGATATACCTTCTTCTTCTTCGGCTTTATTATTGTTTTTCAAAGCACTCCATATTTCTCTTGCTGATGATGTATTAGTATAAAGATCATACAATAGGTCTGATAACGCATTGAGAATATGACTGCGGCATATGAGTTCATCCTTTTGACGCTTTTGTCTCTCCATTCTTACGGGTTAAGTAACTTCATCCGTTGGATCTGCAAGTGGTGTCAATTATGGATCAAGAATTTAGAAGATTTTCAATGTCGTTATGAGAAACTTCAACCTTTCTTACCACCTTGTGAAATTCGTTTCATCAAAATGGTCCAAACGAACAAGGTTTTGATTTATCAACTTAATCGTAACAATGGTGGTTTCATTCTCCATTGCAAAATATCGTTTGGGAATGTTGGAATTAATGCTTATGTTCACGAAAATATGTTTCGAATTTAAATCACCGCAAGTGCACGGTTTGTTGACAAGTAATAAAGTGGAAATCCTAGAATTTCGAGTATCGTTCCCACAAGGATTGATTTAACGTGATTATTATTATCTCGATCTTAATCGAATCTATTAAATTCAAGATGATTGTTCTAGATTTTATGATTAAACTATGACTAACATGTAAATTAAACTAAAATTACGACTAAATGCAAGAGTGATGGTTAAATGCAAAAGTTGAATGAATTAATGTATGAAAAAGCGTACTAGGATCCCGAATCACAAAGCAAGTTCACTTTGTAACTCCTATTTCACAATTTGACAACACGATGAATTGGTTGAAAAATCAATGTTTCTAACTTATTCAATAATCTCTTTCGAGTATAATTGAACATATTCTAGCATACCATTTGACTATATTTCTATGACAAATGCAATATACAAGAATGCATGACGTTTTGTAAACACTTAGAGATTCATATAAAGCATAGCGGTATATTTTTATTCCCTATCGGACCTTACGATGATTTATACCTTGTAGAATCTATTTCCCTTCTTTCGAATGCATAAAATAAATTACCCAAACTCATACAACTATTGCGCATATAATTGTAGAGACAAAAAAGTGTATATAAATCATTCAACATCCATCAAACGTGTTTAAATATCAAATTGCAAAATAGAAATTAAAAGTTCACAATACGAGGTTCATCGTTCACCTAATACATAAAAAGTCTAGCCTAGCATGAATAAAATTAAAGAACAATAGTAGTAATAAAGAGAAGACATCACCAAAGAATTATAATTAAAAGTTTGAATCTTGAATCTTGAAGTGAAACTCTTATTCTCGCCTTTTTCCTTGCTCTTCAATGGTGTTTTTCTCTCTAAGAATGCATAAAAACCTAGTATAGGATGAGTTTAGGCTTTTATAGTTGCCCTAAAATCATTACCATAAGAGTCATAGTTGGATAAGGAAACTTAAGAATTTCTCGCCTAGAATACCCCTTGCTATAGCAAGTTATATTTTCATGCTGTAGCATGGGCAAAGTAAATGCTTCCTGAAAATCTCTGTTGAGGTCTGGGCTATAGCAAGGTGTATTTCCATGCTATAGCATGGAAGGAATTTCGCTTCTAGTGCAACTTGGTCCACAATCTTCTTTTCATTCCACTTTTGGAATTTCTTCCTCTTCCATCTTATTCTAGTCATCCATAATATTGACAATTAGATCTTTAGCGAGATTTCATGCTCGGTTCGTCGTTCGGGTCAACTTATGAATAATTGCGATTTAGTCCCCGAACTTTCATTTCCTTCCATTTTGGTCATTTTCGCCTTTTTTCGTGCATATTTCATTATTTCCATCAAAGTAATCCTACAAACACAATTAATATTGGATTAAGTCGTATTCAAGCATTTATATCAACAATTAATCATGTTTTGTCGCATAATTAAGTGCGCAAAACGCACTTATCAGCTTACACACAAAATAATATAATCAAGAAAAATTAGAATAAAAGTTGATGGCACAAACACGTGATCATTTTATCAAATGATATTTGCCCCTATCTTGGATTGAATTTGATGTTTAAAGGGAGTTTTGACAAATGGTTTGAAGGATTTATCAAGTTTTGAAAAAGAATAAACACTTGAGCACTAGTGTAATTCTTTCCAAAAAAAAAAAAAAAAAACTAGAATTTTGAATATGAGAGAAGAATCTTTTAATCTTTTCTCTTTTTGTAATGAAATATGATATCTCAAAATTTGTTTTTAGTTGTTTTGTATTGATCATTAGACATTTATTTATAGATCTCTATCAATACTACACGAAATGGTACTAAACATGATAAAGAGTGGCAATTTTCAATCTAAATATGTACCAGATTTTAGTTTGAAAAAATTTCTCAACGGATAGTTTTTAACGTTATGCGGCCAAATAGGACAAACTTATGTGGTCGCATAGGTTGTTCAATGGCAAGGCGTACAATCGCTGCAGGCCAACATTCGATTGCATGCCTTCATGGTCTATGCAATCGCATAAGGCAATATTTTGGCCCCTAATATTCTATTTTTTGTTCCACCCATTTTTTATTGATTTTTGAACAACAATCTTCAACTTGCTTATATGATGTTATTTAATTAGGATCAAGTTATTCTCTTATTTAAGCCCATGTTTGAACCAAATTCCTTAAAAAATCATTTTTCTCTAAATTTATTTGCAAAACCATATATTGACTCAATAAAATAATTTTACATATAAATCCAAAAATTCACCTTATGTTTTAACTATACATTCTGTTGACGTCAAAATTGTATAGACAAAATTCAAGTTAACTTAGAATATAAATAATGATTTTTACTGATAATGAATTTTAAATTATAAGAGTAAACTACAAGTATTTTTCCTTTTTCTTGGCAAATGAGATATTTGAAGTATCAAGTGTTTTGAATCCTCTTATGTCAGTCTACTTCGTTTACTGCTGTTTGCCACAAGGCGCTGATTTGAAATCTCATAGTAGAGGTGCAACACGCACCACACCCATTTCTCTCCCCCACAATCTCTCAGCCTCACACCACCACCAAACTTGGCAAAACACCATCCACCACCCAAATCACTAGAATGTAGATGCGAAAAATCATCCACACCTCACCAAATCTCAAACTCACTCACATATGATCATGTACACTCTTTTTTTAGTTTAATTTCACCAAACTCGATGCTACGATGGTAGGGTGGCATACACATCTTAAAGTGGGGCATAACATATATAAATCTTAATCTACTTTTTTTTTTTTTGCTTTTCCGTTTCCCCAAACTTGTTGCTATGGTAGTGATTTTGGTGAATCAATTGATCGTGGTGCCGATGATGATGGAGAGTTTGATAATCTACTTTATGGTGTGAGTGATTGTGGTCCAATTTGGGTCAAAATCAAATCAGAAAAATGAGTTCAGTAGTCGTTTATGTCCCAACCTGACCCATATCCACCCCTAAATGGGGGTTAGGGGAGGAAACCCCTGACCTTTGCCATGAAAACAATAATTACTAACCAGCCCAAATAAGAAGAATTTGTAGTTATTTTATATTAGTATTGTAGCATATATTTATTTTTATAAGAGGAAAATATTGTTACACTTAAAAATAGGTGTTTGGTTTTGGGCACCATTCTCAACAAGTTTAGGAGGGGTTGGCATTTGCAATCAGGACAAATGAGAGAGAGAGAGAGAGAGAGAGAGAGACTGGGATCAGCCCTATGAAGCTCCATTTTAAATCTTGGAGGCTTAAAGAAGCCAGAAGATTAAAAAACTTCCCCAAGAGTTATTAAATTGATAAATACTATGAATGCTAGTAGAAGCAGAAGGACCGTCAAAAATATATGAAGCTTCATAATGTGTACTCTTTCAAGTTTCTGCATTTTTTTAATCATCGATTTAGATTATTTGTTTGCCATATTAGTTAAATCAGAAAGACTTGAAACGAAATTAACCAAGAATTAAACATCAGTTCTTTGAATTGTCAGCTAGTAGCACTTGTCCATGGAAGTATCTATAAGCATAAGACCCTGGAGAAGGGACTTCTAATCAGCACAATACGGTCAAAACCAGATCCTTCATTGGGGAAACTCCATTTTCTTTGACTTGTGCATGGGTTAGAAGCCATCGTTTCCCTGGAAATTGGCATGGTACTCCATCCTCATAGGGGCGGAGCCCTATATGGTCCAGTGTGGGCAAGCCATCGTTTCCCTAGAAATTGGCATTGTACTCCATCCTCATAGGGATGGAGCCCAGTATGGTCCAGTGTGGGCACAGGCCCACACTGGACTTTTGGGTGCAAGTTTTTTTTTTTTTAAAGTTATATGTTGAGTTTAGCCCAAGAAGATAGCCCAAAATTATGACCAAATAACTACCCAGCGTCCCAGACCCAGCAAGCCAGCCCAATCCCCAAAAATGTAAACCCCAATTCACTTCACCCGTCTACAATTTCACTTCATGTCTTCCCAAATCTGAAATCCCAAATCCGCACCGCCTCCGCACGACCGCACTGCCTCCACCTCTACCTCCACCTCCAGCCCTCTCAATCTCTCGAGTCCTCGTGATTGTGGTTGTAGCTCCGCCCCCTTAACGATACCTAATTATAGTTCTATTCTAAATAATGGCAATCGGCACTCGGCAGAGGATATGGTTGAACAGAAGTAGAGTTTTCAGTTTTCCACTAATTTTCTCAACATTCTTCATTGAATGAAGCTCTTTTTTAACACTAATTTGAACATTTTTTGTACTAAATTAGTAGATTAATCGATTTTGTGCCCGATTGTGAAGCACCCACCTCGAATTTTTTGGCTTCTTTCTCTAGAGAATCATATATCTCCGTAAGTAAGCTCAACACTTTTATTTACTTGATGAATGGATGAAAATTTATTTATTTTCCTATACGTACAGAATGATTATATGCGGTTCTGGTGGTGTAGCCGTGTAGAGATTCAACTGTTAAGTTTGTTATCTGTTATCAATTGAAATTTCGGTATTGTTGAAATTTAGGTATTATTGAGTAGAAGTTGCTGAAATTTGGGAGTTGTTGAATTGCAATGGTTGAAATTTGGGTATCTGTTGAATTGAAATGGTTGAAATTTGGGTGTATGTTGCAGTTTAATTGAAATTGTTTAAACTATGTTATTTTTGATATAGTCATATTATCATTATCATTACATCCATGACAAAAACTCGACGTTCAACATCGATAAGTTGTGTTCCCCCGACAAAAAATCATGGCTCCGCCCTTGCATCATCGAGCTTAATATAACAACAATACAAATAGTAAACTCGAGAATGGGGAGCTTGATCTCCTGGAAGAAACAAATGATCAAGCATGAACGAGTAAATGCCATGTAACACCTTAATTACCTAATAAATTCGCTCTTCCTGCATATTCTTTCTATTGATAACAAAGTGTAATGAACATACCTGAAGCAGATTCCTGTTGATGGATATTTTTTTATTCAGCACTAGTTATCAGAAATACAAACTAGGGCACTTTACCTGTCTGATATTTAACATTGAGACAGGAAATTCAACAAATAAATTTAACTTACAAATTGCAATTACTGTTTATATGCTCGGTGGACAGCAAGATCCTCCAAACACCAATCCCTTCCAGAAATCTCTAATAGGGGCATAGCTTTTTAAATTCATTAACATCGGCTAGCTAACTTGGAAGTTGAAGGATTTGCATTTGCTGCTAATATATGTCGTGAAGTAACGTGCGGTTTAGGCCGGATTTGCAAGGATTCTACGTTCCCTTCTAACATTTCTAACACTCTTGTCGTCGATGGCCTCACCCCTAACATTGACACTGTACTGGACCTCAAAGCAAAATCCGAGGAGATTGACAATGTTAACGTGCGAAGTTGTGCTAATACTTGCAACCTCATTGATGAACTCTTCTCCATTACCTTTTGATGCTTTCAAAATCTTTACTGCTACAAGACGGTCATTTTGTAGCTTTCCTCTATACACAATAGCAAAGCCTCCTCCTAACTTGTCACGGAATGAATTGGTCATCTTCTTGAGATCTGAGGATTTGTATCTTGGCGCACGATCCCCATGGTTCTTCAAGAATAGTTCAATATCCTTCTCGTTTTGCGTTTTTCCTTTCCAAATGAGTGTATAGTTTCTTCTGTTGAAAGTGAATAAGATTACGAAGAAGAGGGCTAGTGTACCAGCTGGAATACCTGTAATGAGAAACAACGTCTATATTAATAAATTGAAATACATAAGAAATGGTACTAAAATTTTAAAGATATACCCGAGATTAAAATCAGTTTCAATTTACTTGTTAGATCCAGCAAACATATTAAACAAGAAAGAATTCGTTTTTCTCATTACACTCTTCTGCACCTATAACATGTTAATCATGAAAGATCTAGTAAGTGTAAAACATTTTCGTCCTGTTATACTGGAAAAGACCATTAGTATGTAACTGATTAACGTTGAACTCTGTACACGATTGGGATTCTGATTTAAAAATCAAACGACAAATTATAGACTATGATGCTAAAATACAAATACATGAAAAACGGATAATTATGTATTGATTATTGGAGTTTCATCTTAAAAGGTTAACCTTATTACATATTTAAACTCACAATAGCTTATTATCAAAGTATTATGTAGTGATTGTACCTTTTTGACATTCAAATTGATTCCTGATGTTAGTTGTACATTGGCCTCCGGTATTGTGACAACCGTTGCAATCATCAGACAGATGCCATTCAAGTTCATATTCATCAGTAAACAGATCCCAGAAATCCATCGAATCTCAATCATATTTTGAATACATTGGCACTGGGACAGCCGCACAGCCATCTGGGGTTGAAGGAAGATTCCCAGTTGTATTATAATATACATCGAAGGATTCGCAACCTGAGTAGTTTTTAAAACCCTGGAAATAACTCTTCAATGTGTCACTGTTACTTTTAGTACATCTGAACAAGGTAATATTTGGGAAGATTGTAAAAGAAACAGAAGGAGAGCTTGGAAGAGAAAAATTGATGTATGGTAAATCACAGAATTTATATTTTTAAGTAGCCTAGAAGAGTAGGGTTTCGAATCAAGAACACGGGTGGAGAACTTTGACAGAATGTTATATGATTGTGATAATCCTTCATTTTCCAGGTGAAGTTTTGGATTACTACCATTGCAATCAACCCTTAAGAACCCACATCCGGGTTGCGAATAATTAGACATAGGAAACTTCAAAACCCCAAGACTTCCACACTGGAAATTCTTTTGGCATTTGGAATTCACAAAGTTAGGGATAACTAGATGAAAAATAGAGAATAGAACGATAAAACTTGCAGTAGACATATAGACTTTCCTCAAAAAACCATTCCCTCAATCCAGTTTTATACAACGTTGTACTAGATTTTCACACCCCCATATTTGCACGCCAGCATGACTTGGAAAGTTTTTCCATAAATTTTGGTTTTTGAAAGATCCATTATATGTGTATTTTTAAAAAAAATTTGCACTTTTTAATCATTGATTTTGATCATTTAATTCTTCTTCACTTTAGTAGACTTTGAAAATCTTGCAACGGACATAAACTGGAAACAGCTGCGGGCTTAGTGGTCAATAATTACTCGCTCAATCCAATAAAGATTGGTTTGCTTCAATTTTCACAACAATTAAAAAAATGAAATTAATATAGTTGAAGATATAAATTTTACTTATATTTTTCTAATATACCCTTAAATTAAACATTTGTTTGGGCCTCCATTTTTTGTTGTTAATGCATTGAAATAGTGAATTTTTGAAAAATGTATGGTTAAAAAGTAGGAAACAATTATATGTTTACGTGCAAAATATTTTATTGTGAAAATACGTGGTTAAAAATGAGCTTGAAAAAAAAATGTGTTTAAAGATAATATGGATCAAACAAGGGCAAACAAATGTATGATTAAAAATAGTTCATATTTATTGATAACAAAATACATTAAATATGGAATGTTAAAAAATAAAAATAATAATTATACTCTCAATTAGGAAAGTGATTTATAATTTGTGACAAATAAAAAATGAAAGCATTGACATGACCTTTGTGTCACTTTTTAATTGCTTTTTTTATTATAGTAATGTTACATTCTACGTAAGTTGTGTTGTTCTGTTGGGAAACCAATGACATCCTTTCAAGAAGGCCAAGCGAATCTTCAACTTGCTTATATCATTTTATTTAATTAGTTTAAATTTAATTTATCTCAACTCATATATATAAAGAAATAAAATGGAACTGAAAATCTTTTGTTCTACAATCCGAGAATCGGCCGGTTCTCATTACAAGTATTGAAAATAATTTATTTACATTCGGTACCGAACCGACTATTTCTTGTTCATTCTGATCGATACTTGTGAATTTTGTACACCTCTACATCTTAGGGACTTGGGAGAAAGGTACTTCATTTACCCATGAGATTTGTAATAAGATCTTAGGATCTCCATTCTACCCATCGACTTATTACAAGAATTGTCTGCATTATTAGACGTTGGCTAAAGATACAACGTCCAATTTGAAAGATGAATCTTCTCCAACCCGAGTGTTAGGCAAATTTCATGTCAAACAACCTCCCGGACGATGATGTAAAATCATTATTTATTCAGTCGGCATCGATTCGATGATTGAAGTAAAATATCGACACAACAATTGTTCAGACCGATCCCCATTTGAAGTAACCTAATTTAATTAATGTTACTCATGACTCGATCCATAAATCTTGGACGACTTCTTAGGTTGATATCCACTATTCATCAACACTTGGGCCTAAATATTGTCTAACCTAAAACCCATTCCTAACCTATATATGTTTGAATCTCGTTTGTTGGCTTGAGTAGTGTGAAAATATATTGCAACCTTACCTGTGAAGAATAAAATCGACGGCTACAGTTCTTATGCTTCGTGCCTCCTCTGTAGTTTGTTCTTCTATTTTGTTTCCAGTCTGTGGCTAGTTTTAGTGGCTGCAGATAGTTCATACTCTATCATTTGTGGACAAACCAAAAAAGCAACCGATTTTGGAGAGTTTGTGGCATTTAGGTTTGTTTGAATTGTGGTGTTTGATTCGGTTCTTTGGTGATATACTGAGCTCGAAAACTTGGGTGATCAAAATATTGTTCTAAATTTAGTATCAGAGCCATGGTCGTGAATTTCCAGCGAAGATATATCCAAAAATCTACAGAATACCCAGTTGAAAAATTTGCCAAGTTTTTTACAAAATAACTAGACCTATAATCGCGATTTTCGAACAATCCAACAGGCTATTAGTGAAATGGAGATTGGATTTGAGACGTGTAGGTGGATGAAGTTCTGGAGGTACAACACGTGGAGTTGATGGCTGCCGACGACAGAGGCTCATGGAGCTTCCAACGAGGTGCGGGCGGGCGCCTCCGACGAAACTCTCTTAAGGCAGTTTTATCCTAACACTATTTCTAACATTTTTGTGGTGTTAATTTTTTGTTTCAGGTGATACGGTGAAATGTGAACAATTTTTCCCATGCGCATTCGAGATTCAGTTTTGCATTCTATTGGTTGATGCAGACTTTATAAAGAATAATGTTGGCCCTAAAGTGTTAAAATTATATTCCTCGAAATCTATGGACTCAGATAGGTCCGCTCAGGTAAATTGGCTAATCCTGTTTAATTTCAACACTAGTGATTCATCATGTGGGGTGACAATAGGATTGGGGTTACTGTGTAGGGTAACCATTGCCTATGCTAGAAATTAGGAATTGTTTGCTCTTAATTACTACGTGATTAAAATTGTTCATTTGATAAATTGCAGCATATTATCTTTTGTGATATATAGTGAGTGAAATTGTTTAGTTGACATATCTCTTGTTGCACTGTTAATTTATTAGAATACATAGACCTTATCGGTTTGAACATTTTCTTGATAGAAGATTGTGAATCTTACGAAATCCTGAGAATCTAAAACGATATATATTTGTGAACATAGATCTACTTTGTGTGGCTTGATTGAGACCTTGTATTTTTTGATTGATTATTAAAAATGACAACATACAATTTTGATTTGAAAACTTTTAATGGAAATGTGACTTTAAAATCTGGCAACAAAAGTCATTGATGGCAACTTTCCAGCTGATTTTCAAAAGAACAAAAAAAAAAGTTGATGAGCGTGCTTATACCTTAATTATTTTAAACTTGGCTGATGCAGTTTTGGAAAAAGTAAGTAAACTGAAAACCACTAAAAAACTTTGGAAAAAATGGGAAGACTTGTATTTGCTCTAATCTACTCTAAACAAACTTTACTTACTTGAGCGTTTTTTAGTTTCAAAATGGATTATTCAAAAGATCTTGATGACAATTTAGACATGTTTAACAAACTTGTTCAAGTTATTAACTGTGAAGAGTCAGTGTCTGAAACATATAAGACTATTATTTTGCTGAATTCCATACCTGATACTTATAAAGAAGTAAAAAATGCTATTAAGTATGGTAGAGATACTTTGACTTCCAAGATTGTTATTGACTCCCTTAGGCGTAAGGAGATGGAGATTAGAACTGAAAAACATGATCATATGATGAGGGGTATAACTCAATTTAGGCAAAACAGTCATGATGATTACCAAAATAATAGCATGTCTAGTAGTAATAGAGGTAGAATGAAGAGCAAGGATAGGTCTAGATTCAAATCTAGGACCAAGGTTAAAAAATGATATGATTGTGGAAACATATGGCATTTTATAAAGGACGCTATAAAAAGAAAAATAAGCAAAATGGTAAACATAGAGATGAAGTAAATGTATTGTCTTCTATTTTCGATAATGGTGATGGTAAGGTCTATATGATTACAAGTCCTATTATTTATCCCGTTGAATTGAATTTAACTTCCAATTGTCATTTTCATGAATGGATAGTTCATTCTGATGCATCTTTTCACATGACATCACAAAAAGATTGGTTTGAAAATTTACATAAATCAAATGATGGGCATGTGGTGCTGTGTGACAATTCTGCTGATAATGTCGTTGGCTTTGGTGATATTACTTTAAAACTTGATACTAACTTTGTGCATACTTTAAAAGATGTTAGGTATAACCCTAAATTGTCTAGAAATTTAATTTCAGTTGGAAGACTTGAGAAAGCTGATTTCACCGATAAAATTGGAAATGGAGTTTTGAAATTAATTAAGGGTGCACTCATCTCTATTAAAGGAATTAGGAAAAATAATATTTATATAACTACTAGCGAAGTGATTAGAGGTTTAAATTCCTCTATCTCTTCTGTTAAGACTAATCACACACAAAAATGATACAATAGACTTGCACATGTGGATATTAAGAGAATTAAACTTCTTAATGAAAAATGTGCATTTGGAAATGACTGTATGTCTGATTTACCCTTCTGTGACCATTGTGTGCTTAGTAAACATCATAGAACTACTTTCTCCAATAGTATTCATAAAACTAAATGCATGCTTGAATATGTGCATTCAGACTTATGGGGTCCATCTAGTAGTCCCACCTCAGGTGAAAATAGGTATTTTTTGTCTATTATTGATGACTAAACTAGAAAAGTGTGGGCTTATCTTTTAAAGGATAAATTCGATACTTTTCATAGTTTCAATAACTGGAAAAGACAAGTTTAAAATCAAACTTGTAAGAAGATCAAGTTTTTGAGAACTAATAATGGCCTAGAGTTTTGTAACACTGAGTTTGATAATATGTATAAAGAAAATGGAATAACAAGACATAAAACTATTTCTTACACTCCCCAACAAAATGGGGTAGTAGAAATGATGAATAAAATCATACTTGATAAAGTGTGTTGCATGATGTTAAGTTTTCAAGTCCCAAGTCTTTTTGGGGTGAAGCTGTTATGACTGGTTGTTATTTGATTAATTTGACTCCATCTGCTGCACTGAATGATGATACTCCGCATGAAAAATGGTTTTGTAAACTAAGTGATTATTCTATGTTTAGAACTTTTGGATGTACTGCATTTTCTCATCGGAGTGGGGGAAAGCTTGAACTTAGAGTTAGAAAATGTGTTGTTCTATGTTACCTTGAAGGTGTCAAGGGATACAGGTTATATGATAGGAGCCAAAATGGGGTTAAGATCATTGTGAGTTGAGATGTTACATTCAATGAGAGCGAAATGACATGTCTTAAAAACTGAATCTGAACGTGTGAGTGAAGAAAAACAGGGTGAAGAGAGAAATCAGTTGCAGGTAGAGTTAGGGAAACTTAGCTAGGGATAGAGAGATGAGACAGTCTAGAGCACCCATAAGATTTGGTTATGAATCCGAGCTAGCTTTTACTCATGCGAGTTATGAGAAGTTAGCTGATAGAGAGTCAAAGACCTTTGAGGAGACGATGAAAAGTAAACAATCTGAAGAGTGATTTAAGGCAATGAAAGATGAGATGAACTCTTTAGAAAAGAATCAAACTTGGGAGCTAGTACCTAAACTTAAGAATAAATCTACCATTGAGTGTAAGTGGGTATTTAAGGTTCAGGAGGGTACTAGCGCATCTGAACCTTTAAGGTTTAAGACTAGGTTAGTGGCCAAGTGGTACACTTAGAAGGAGGGGGCTGATTACAATGAGATTTTTTCACATGTTGTTAAGTACACTACTATTAGAGTCATACTTGCATTGGTTGTACATTTTGATTGGGAACTTGAACAACTTGATGTAAAAATTGCTTTTTACATGGTGAACTTGATGATCAAATCTTTATGAATCAACTAAAAGGTTTTAAAAACAAACTAAAACCTGATCATGTGTGCTTCTTGGAAAAAAATATTATATGGCCTAAAACAATACCCTAGATCGTGGTATAAACGATTTGATTCTTTTGTACTATCCATAGAGTTTCATCGTAGTAAGTTTGATTATTGCCTTTACTTCCAAGATAATGATGCTAATAATAACTATGTGTTCTTATTGCTATATGTGGATGATATGCTCTTAGTTGGTTCATCACCTAAATGGATAATTAACATAAAAACAAATTTGAATGGTGAATTTGACATGAAAGATCTAGGTAAGGCTAGAAGAATCCTAGGCATGAAAACTGAAAGAGACATGTCAAATTCTGTTTTGTTTTTGCATCAATCCCCATATGTTTCAAAAGTGTTAAAGAGATTCGGCATGCATGATTGCAAACTTGTTACATTATCTTTAGCTAATAATTTTGTATTATCTAAAGATCAAACTCTATATAATGAAAAAGAGGTAGAATACATGAGTACAATTTCACACATGAGCATTGGGAAGCCTTGAAATGGACGTTGAGGTATTTCAAGAGAACTAGTAATGTAGGTCTAAGGTTTGGTGTTAATAATAAGGGTGTAAAACTGAAGGGTTTTATAGATGCTAACTATGCTAGGGATAGAGATAATAGAAAATCCACTTCTTATGTGTTTACTTTATCTAACTCTTGTATTAGTTGAAAATCACAGTTACAATCCATAGTCGTACTATCCACGACATAATCTGAATACATTGATACTACTGAAGTATTAAGGAAGTTTTATAGCTTAGATGCCTTTTACATGAACTTTGTGTTTTAAATGATTATGTGGTAATATATTTTGATAGTCAGTCCTCTATATATCTATGCAATAATCCTATTTTTCACGAACGCACCAAATACATTGATGTTAGACTACATTTCATTAGAAATATTATATCACAAGAAGTTGTAAGACTTGAGAAAATATATACATGATATAATCCATCAGACATGGGCACTAAAGTTCTACCGTTGGTGAAGTTTAAAAGTTGCAAAGATTTTCTAAACATCAGTGGAGGTAAATAATTTCCAATTTTATTAGTTCTACCTTTCTGGATTATTATTAATGCGTAATAATGTTCTTTGAAGGTCCTTTGACACCGATGTAGAGATTTGTTAGGCAAATTCTTGTCAATGATCTCCTGAGTGATGATGTAAAATCATTATTTATGCAGTCGACATCGATCCGATGACTAAAGTAAAATATCGACACCACAATTGTTCCGACCAATTGTAACAAAGATGAAGATTGCAACAAAGCAAGTTGTGCATTGCAACAAAGAAGAAGATTGCTCCCAGTTTGTAAATATGCTTCCACCAACTGACGCTGCATTGGGCCGGAGACAGATGCTTGGTAATAATGAAAATTCCTTTCGATATAACCATGGTATTGGCGGCAACAGCGGCAATAACTCTGCTTTTGCTAAGTATGCAAAAACCAAGAGCGGTAATGGTTTCATGTTAGAGGAGGAGCTTAGGTATGATCCTGCATATTTATCTTACTATTACTCAAATGTCAATCTGAACCCAAGGCTGTCGTTGCGTCTGTTGTCCAAGGAGGATGGCGGTTTGTGCAGAGGTTACAAGGAGGGAATTCGACCATTGGGGAAGGAGGAAGGAGAATAGGATTGATACTGATGGTGCTGGTGCTGGGGGATCCCTATTTTCGATGCCACCTGGATTCAATTCTAAGAACCAAGAGAATGAGAATGAGATGGATAACGTGTAGGGTTCTCAAGAATGGGGTGTTGGTAGATTGATTGGCAGATACTGGAAGAAGTAGTTAACTATAGCTAAGGGAGCTCGACGTGTAGATATCCTTCTGTGTTATAAAATATTCTTAAATTATAGGCTGCTGGATGTAACTTCCAGATTTGAAGAACTCCATGAATTTATTAAATAAGCTAAAGCCAAGTTAGAGATTTGTAATGATTGTAGTGAATGTTCTCCAAATGTGGAATTGGTTTAATGTTGTATTTGATGAAGGCAAAATAATAATTTCATTTAACTTCAGGTTTGTCCGTTTTTGACAAATTGCTAGTCTAATTCTATTGGAAATAGGCCAATGATCACAACTCAGGACCTTTGGTCCTGATGCACATCAAATTTTGGGCAAATTTCATCGTTTAGGCGCTCAATTAAGCTTTTTTTCCATTTATGGTAATTTTTGTTTTGGTAATATCTCATTCAATTAAATTCAGATTCGAATTCCATTTGTTGGAGGACGATCTTGAATCTTAAAAGTTTTCATTTAAATTGTTATCTCGAATTTTTCATTTATGGAAAAAAATCTTTTTTTATTATTTATTTCTAAGTTTTACTAGGGTTTTACTATTTAAAGCATTGTAAGCCCTTTGAGGCCAGAGTTTTGAATTGAATAAAAATTTCTCGTGAGTTTTTCTCATATTTGTGAGGTTGTTCATTTTTCCTATAATCTTCCTCTACGTCAGTTGGTATTAGAGCCAAAGTCGTTCATTCACCATGCCGTTAATGAGACGTTCATAAGCCTGTGAAGCCCCCGGTAGAAGAGGAACATAGACGTGATGACATCGCACAGTTGCATCAACAAGTACAATTCTTGACACAGCAAGTCGCTGCACTTATGTCGCAGCAACATGCATCTGTGGCCCAACAGTTTGAGGATTCCGATGATGAGAATCCGTTTGCGCCGCCTAAAAAACCATTGGATCTACTAGTTCGCAGGAGATGAGGTGGTCAGGAGTACAATCGATGCTGGGAATCAGGACTCAAGGTTGATGAGAGGTGTGAAGACTATGAAGGTCCTCATGTATTTGACAATGAAAACGCTAAAGAAGCAACAGAGGAGGAAGAGTTTGAATATGACGGCCCACCTGTATTTGACAGTGAGGGTGTAGAAGAAGTAGCAGAGGAATAGGAGTTTATGGTTGGTGATGTGGGTTAGGCGTTGGTGATTAGACGAAGTTTTTTGACTCCCCTGGAAAATAACATTAACTGGCTACGTAATAATATCTTCTAGTCGACGTGTAATGTTGGGGGAAAGAAAAGTGTGTTGCTTCCAGATAAGGGTTCAGTAAAAGTAGTTGGAGATGGCGCCAATTTACTGACCAGAGTGAAGTTCAAGACAAATATGCAAGGATGTGGGGTAGTGTATGTGCTGGTGAAAAGTCAGTTGACAGTGACCAGGAGGTCACTCGTAGGGTTCAGCCATTACTAGAGGAGTTTCATGAGGACTTTCTAGAAGGGCTTCCGATGGATTGTCGTCAAGCTTCCGTTTCATGGTTATAATTCTGATGATGATGAGGTTTCTTCCCGGTCAAATTCGAGGGCGAATTTTCTCAACCCGGGAAGAGTGATGAAGGCAAAATAATAATTCCATTTAACTTCTGGTTAACCCATTTTTTGACAAATTGCTAGTCTAATTCTATTGGAAACATGCCAATGATCACAACTCTGGGCCAAAGGCCCTGATGCACATCAAATTTTGGGCAAATTCCATCAATTAGACTCTCAATTAAGTGTTCTTTCCATTTATGGTAATTTTTGTTTTAGTAATATCTCAATCAATAAAATTCGGATTTGGATTCCGTTTGTTGGAGGACGATCCTGAATTTTAGGAGTTTCTATTTAAATTACTATCTCGAATATTTCCATTTATGGAAAAAATAGTTTTTTTTATTTTTAATTATTTATTTTTTGAATTTTTTAGAGTTTTACTATTTAAAGCAATGTAAACCCTTTGAGGCTAGAATTTTGAATTGAATAAAAATTTCTTGTGAGTTTTTCTCATATTTGTAAGGTTGTTCATATTTCCTATAATATTCTGTTACGTCAGTATTGTATCACATTCTAATTTTGTATTGATTCAAGAATTTGTAATGAAATTATCTGTTTTTATGTAATTCCAAAATTTGTTCACAAAGTACAATTTTGAATTTTATCTATCAATTACCATAAATAAAAATATCTACGGCAACGTTGGAAAAATGTTGCAAAAGGGTCTACCGCAACATTTAAAAAAGCTGCAAAAGGGGGGTCTACCGCAATGTTGAAAAAATGCTGCAAAAGACTTTCGTAACGGTGAATAAACATTGCAAAAAGTATTCCCTCAACGACAATACTTGAAAAAATGCTGAAAAAAATATTTTGCATCGTTTTTTTGCTGCTATAAAAGCTCTCTTTTGGTGTAGTGCATGCTTCTTGCGTTCGTTATTCATAATCAAGATCAAAATTATGGTTTCATATTAGAATTCTTCGCTGACAGTGACGTGTTTGCACATGTGAGCTCAAAAAAATTACTACAGTAATGATCAAGTTTTTCGTCACTAAGTGTGTGTTTGAGCCATGTTATTTTGAAAGAATGTATTTTGGAATAGTAGATTGATGTAGAATGTGTGGTCGAAAAAAAAAAGTTATTGATGTAATGAAAAATATTATTTTATTGAAAAATGTGTGATTGAAAATGAGTAGATGAATGAAAATGAAAATTTTAATGCCCCTCAAATGTGAAGGAAACGGAATATTTTCACCACTATTTCTGCAAAATTAATTGATACACTCATACAAGTTATGTTGTGCTTTAGGTTTGATAATTGATAGGTGTGAAATGAACTTGCCGACTTGCCGTAATTCTTTTCTCGAGTCAAGGTCTAGATAAATATTAAAATTTTGATTTCGACTTGCTCATCGTCATAGCTTCTTTCCGACTGGAGAATTTCTCTACATTCTTCTCATATTTAATTACAACAATTATTAACTTTATGACTGTCACCGCCTATAGATTTATTGTTGATTTAAAAATAATTTGTTTTCTTCCATGGAAGGAGCCACCAAATTTTACTCCTCAAATTCTACTCATGTAGTTGAAAAACATGGGAGACAACGGAATCTACCTATCAATGAATGGTTATATTCCAGCTGTGGCGTGACTATGGGGTCAATAATCTGCCTTGTGTTTATTGGTATGTCTGCCAAATAAAACAATATTAAGAAGACTTTGTAAGAAAAAAATAGATATTCAAAGACTATGTAAGACCTGCTGAATCGACAAATTTTTATTCTTAATTCTTATACATATTTATTTTTTCTATGCAGATTTAGATATGATTTTGTTTTTATTTTAAGAAAATTAAAGACACATAAACATCATTATTGGAATGTCACTATATGTGATGACACGTTTATACATATCTGATAATTTTGTAGAATGCATTAAAGATGCTCTAATTAAGGATGATTTTTTTAATAATTTATTTAGGGCTTTTTTGTATTTTTTTTAAATAATTTCTAATTTTTTAATAATCTATTTGGGACTCGTTTGCACATTTTTTTCAAAAATGACTATGGTTGCAATTAATTTTTTAACTTCTTTATTTAAATAAGAGGATATATTCATCATTTTATAGCTCTTTATTGAGAAATTGAATGAAAATAAATATAAATGATGGTCTGCGCAATTAAATGAATAATTAAGGATGAAATATAAAAAAAGAAAGGTATGAATGTTTTTCGCAATAATAGTAAAAGGTATAGATATTATGTGCTAATTACTTTTCGAATAATTTATTTGGGATTCATTTGCTCTTTTTTTTAAAAAAAATATTTAGGATTATGATTGCAATTCAATTTTGCTTTTTATTTAAAGAGAAGTATATGTTCTTCATTTCACAATTTTTAATTGAAAAAATAGATGAAAATGATACTTTGCGCAATAAAATATAAAAATAAGGGTGAAATTTTCAAAAATTGAAAGGTATGGATGTTTTTTATAATAGAGTGAAAGGTGGGGACGTTATGTGCTATTTATCCATTTGTTTATTTTTATATTTGCTGCCCCTATATGCTTTCTATTCTTGTTTATAAACAATTTAACCAAGAACATGTTAATGTGTACTCTTAACTCCATAACTTTAAAATAATGTACATTGTGGACATCACAAGGACCGAACCAGTGTTCTCTACCATTTTCTACACTTTCTTGCATCCCAAATACCAATTTTTATGTATTCATTTTCTACATAAGCATTTTATGTACTCTATTATACTACAGAGATCGCGTAGAAACTTCGAGCATAGACAACAACAAAAGTTGTTATTGAATCCTAAATGAGCCCGCATTTCTCTCCTCCGCCATCTCTCAGCCCAGCATCACCACCCAAACCAAGTACCAACACCATCCATCACCCAAATCTGCATAATGTAGATGCAAAAATTAGCCACGCCTCACTCTGAGTAGAGTTGTTGGGTAAATTTCACAAAATTTTAATTGTGAGGGAAAAATTGAAAACTATAAGAAATTCTTTTGAAGATATTGCAAAACCTCGGATTTCAAATTTAGTGTGGGGCAGTTGATCACACTGTAGATCCGCCCATGGCCACAACAAATCTAAAACTCACTCACGGATGATCATGTACTCATTTTTCATTTTTTTTTTATTTTCCCAAACTCGGTGTTATGGTTGTAGCGTGGCATATATATCTTAAAGTGGCGGCATAGTATAAAGATCTTAATCTACTCTCTTTTTATCTAAGTTTTATCCCCAAACACGGTGCTATGGTGGTGATTTATGGTGAATAGAATGGTGGTGGTGATGATGACGACGACGACGATGGGTTCAGTACTCCAGGTTATGGTGTAGCCGTGTAGATGATTGTGATCCAATTTGAGTCCAAATTGAATGGAATCGAACATGTTGACTTGAATCGGTTTAATATAGGCCCTTAAAACAGTTCCATTTTCAGTTTGTGGTTGGGTTATGTCCCAATTTGACTTGTGACAGCCTCTAAGTGGGAGTGAACGAGAGAATTCTTGACCTCAGCACTGAAAAAAAATAATTCCTAACCAACTGAAACAAGAAGATGTTATATTTTTATATTAATATTGTAGCATAAATCATATTTGGGCACCATTCTCAACAAGGGAAGTGCAAATGACAAAGATTTCAACACTGGAAACATATTTGGCATTTTCCATCGGAAAAGATTAGGACAACTATATGAAATAGAGAGAGGAAAAACAAACAACCGGAATCAGCCCTACGAAGTTCCTTTTTAAATCATGAAGGCCAAACAAGCCTGAAGATTTAGAAATTTTCACCTGGAGTTGTTGAAACTGACAAATATGACGAATGATAGGAGAGACAGAAAGAGAGTAAAAAATATATGAAGATTCATACTTTGTACTCTTTCAAGTCCTGCCATTTTTTTTATCTCCGGTTTAGATTAACCAAGAATTAAACAGCAGTTCGTTTAAGAGTCAGTAGCATTTTTCCATGGAAGTATCTATAAGCATAAGACCCTGGAAATGTGACTTCTAAATTCTAATCAGTAAATGCCGTGCAACACCATAAGTACCTAATAAAATAGCTTTTCCTGCATATTCTTTCTATTGTAATAAAGGGTAATGAACAAACTGGAAAGAAGATTCCAGTTTAGTTCTACACTTGTCTGATATTTAACATTGAGTCAAGAGATTCAACAAAGAAATTAACAACTTCCAAATTGCTATTACTATTTATATGCTTGGTCGACATCATGACATAGCATTTAAAATTCACCAACATCAGAGAGAGCTGACTCAGAAGTTGAAGGATTTGCTGCTAATATATGTGGTGAAGCAATGTGCAGTTTAGGCGGGATTTTCAAGGAATCTATATTCCCTTCTAACATTTCTAACACTCTTGTCATTGATGGCCTCATCGTAGGATTAGTTTGTATGCACCATAAGCCAACTATTGTCATTTTCCTTATCTTCAGATGTTCATCTTCTTTCACAATGCGATTGAGATCAAGTTGAGCATTTTGTGCGAGGTGGTGATATATCCAATCAGGAAAATATATTTCACTTGAATGATTTGCATTGGCATCAGTATTTTTCGTCTCACCAACCATTTCCAGAACCATCATCCCATAGCTATAGACATCTGATTTGTAAGAAACTTCTCCAAGGGTTCTACAAACTAATTCTGGAGCAATATACCCTATTGTCCCCCTCACCCCTAGCATTGACACTGTACTGGACCTATTGGGGGAAAGTTTAGCCAGACCAAAATCCGATATCTTAGGATTGAAGTCTTTATCTAGAAGAATATTGTGAGGCTTTATGTCAAAGTGCAAAATCCGTGTATTACAACCTTGATGCAAATATTCTATTCCCCTAGCAATGCCAACTGCAATTTCTAACAACTTTTCCCATCCTAATTGACCTTCTGGTAAGGAGTTATTGTTGCTTATGAACTTGTCAAGAGATCCGTTTTGCATGAAATCATAAATGAGAGCTCTTTTGGAACCCTCAAAGCAAAATCCGAGGAGAGTGACAATGTTAACGTGGGAAGTTGTGCTAATACTTGCAACCTCGTTGATGAACTCTTCTCCATTACCTTTTGATTCTTTCAAAATCTTTACTGCTACAAGACGGTCATTTTGTAGCTTTCCTCTATACACAATAGCAAAGCCTCCTTCTCCTAACTTGTCACGGAATGAATTGGTCATCTTCTTGAGATCTGAGTATTTGTATCTTCTTGGCGCACGATCCCCATGGTTCTTCAAGAATAGTTCAATATCCTTGTCGTTTTGTGTTTTTCCTTTCCAAATGAGTGTATAGTTTCTTCTGTTAAAAATCAATAAGATTACGAAGAAGAGGGCAGTAGCAGCTGGAATACCTGTAATGAGAAACAATGTCTATATTAATAAACTGAAATACATAAGAAATGGCAACAAATTTTTAAAGATATACCTGCAATTAAAATCAGTTTCAATTCAATTTTTCCATTTCCTTTTCCTTCTGCAGCTGAAGTAAAAACTCATGTTAGATCAAGCAAACATACTAAACAAGAAGGGAAATCATTTTTCTCATTATACTCTCTTCCGCACCTAAAATCTTTGACAAGCCATATGAACATGAAAAATAGTAAGAGTCAAGAGATTTCCGAATAACGCTTGTTATATTTAAAAAGACCTTTAGTATGTAGCTGATCGATGTTGAACTCTGTACATGAGTTGGGTTCTGATTTAAATTGACATCACAGGACCAACTATAGACTATGATGCTTAACGAAAAATATGTGAAAAAAGGTTAACCTCGATACATATTTAAGCTGACAATATTTTGCCCTCAAAGTATTATGTACTGGTTATACCTCTTTGACATTTAAATTGATTCCTGATGTTAGTTGTACAGTGGCCTCCTGTATTGTGATACCCAATGCAATCCTCAGACAGATGCCATTCGAGTTCATATTCATCGCAAAACAGATCCCAGAAATCCATCGAATTGACATCATATTTCGAATGCGTTGGCACTGGGACAGCTGAACAGCCATCTGGGGTTGGAAGAAGATTCCTATCAGTATAATATACATCGAAGGATTCACAACCTGAGTAGTTTTTAAAACCCTGGAAATAACCCTTCAGTGTCTCGCTGGTACTTTTGGTGCATCTGAACAATGTAATATTTCGGAAGATAGTATAAGAAATACAAGGAGAGTTTGGAAGAGAGAAATCGATGTAGGGTAAATCACAGAATTTATTTCTTAGATATCCTAGAAGAGTAGGGTTTCGAATCAAGAACACATTGGTAGAGATCTTTTTCAGAATGATATATGATTTTGATAATTCTTCATTTGCCAGGCAAAGTTTTGGATTACTAGCATTGCAATCAACCCTTAAGAACCCACAGTCGGGTTGCGAATAATTAGATATAGGAAACTCCAGTACCCCAAGACTTCCACACTGGAAACTCTCTTGGCATTTCGAATTAACAAAGTTAAGGATAATTAGTTGAAAAATGGAGAAAAGAACGAGAAAACTAGCGGTAGACATATAGACCTCCCTCGAAAAGAATGAGAAAACTAGCGTAGTAGACATATGGATCTTCCTCAAAAAACCATGCCCTCAATCCAGTTTTATACAATGTCGTATTTGCCGAGTTTTGTTGGAAAATTCCAATGTGTGGGGCCACACATGTATATAAATTAAAATGTATAATGATATCTTAAAAGTTTAACCAATTTAAAATAAGTAAAAGATAATAATAATTATTATATAGGGTCATGATCCCCAATTGAACGTGGTTTTTTATCTCTCTGCATCCTCATCAACAGAGAAGAATTCCAAGAGAACGACATATACCAATTGGAAGATCATAACCCGTTTAAGCATTCACATCTATGGATCAAGGCATGCTTCCGCTTTTAATATTTTCGTTGATTTCAACCTACAGTATATACATATATGCATGTGAAAAAGGTTTAGAGTATATGCTTACATTTTAACAAAGTTTCACCACCTATATTTGCACGCCTGCATGACTTGGAAACTTTTTCCATGATCCATTATATGTATATTTGTTTAACTTCTGCATTTTTTAATCATTGATTTTAGTAGACTTTGAATGAAACGGACATAACCTGGAAACTGCTGAGGGTTTAGTGGTCAATAATTACTTCTTAGTCTTAATTACATCTAAATTCCTGTCAGATTAATAATCTAAGAATACATGTCTGCTAAAATGTAAACATAATTAAGAAAACCGAAAGCTACCAGTATTGGAAATTAAACATGATTTAATAATATTGAGTTTTTTATTTTATTTTTTTACTACACAAATTTTGGATTATTTTAAAATATTAATGATTCTGAGATATAGAGCATAGTTTGCCAAAGCAAATACCTTAAGGTCCGTTCGATTGCAAGGGTAGAAAATGGGTGGAAAGAAAATGATTCCGAGGAAAATAATTACCTAGAAATTGTTAATTAAATGTGATTGATTGGTATAATTTTTCACCTGGAAAATTTTAAAATTTTGGATTTTTTTCTGTTCACGTTCGGCTTCATTTTACATGGAAATTGTCCATTAAAGTGAATTTTTTTTAATTGGTTATGAAATTTGTTACCATTCCAAAAAAAAAAAAAAAAATTTGCTCGAAAACTATTTTTTTCATCAAAGTTTAGTGTTCGTTTGGCTTCGTTTTACATGAAAATTGTTTATTAAAGTGAATTTTATTTTTTTCCAATTGATTATAAAATTTATTTTTATTGCCAAAAATTTAAAAATAAAACTAAAAATAAAAAAATAAACCTGGATTGCTTTTCCCAAATGGTGGGAAAAGCAATTCCCCAAAACTAAGGAAAATAGGCGTGTGGGTGGGGGGACGGAAAACATTTTCCATGCCAAATTTTGACTATCAAACAAGTGATTTACATGGAAAATGAAAAATATTTCCATTTTTCAAGGAAAATAAAGACTATCAAACATAGCCTTAAAGTTTGCATATGTAATTAAGAATTCAGATTTCTAATGTCGATTCTGGTTAGATCAGATTTTCTATTCTGAATATTAAAATTGAAAATTTGATTAAAATTGATCGATTCTCGATTTTATTAACTAGAAATGATTGAAAATTAAGCAAAATAAAACTGACTTAAGCAAGTCTCCATTTTTTGCCTTGCAACAAATTTTTTCTCCTTTCCTCATTTATAAAAGAAAAATAAATATGCAATGTCCCCTGGACCACCTCTGATTATATGTATATTTGTTTTGACTTTTGCATTTTTTATTGATCATTTAATTCCTTTTCACTTTGGTAGACTTTGAAAATCTTGCAACGGACATAACCTGGAAACTGCTGTGGGTTTAGAAAACATGTCCGCTAAATACCTGCAGACTAATAATAGAAGAAAACATGTCTGCTAAAATATAAACATAATTAAAAAAACCGAAAGTTACCAGTATTGGAAATTAAACATGATTTAATAATATTGAATTTTTTATTTTTATTTTTTTGACTACACAAGTGTTTACGTTCATATATGTATGAATCAATTCAAAGTGTTGAATTTATGAGGTGAATGTATGTAGATTGAAGTATTTTGAACTGTGAGTGAGGAAAGTTGAATTCACAGTGGAGTTGTAAAGAGAAATAATTTGTTCTGAAATTGAGCAAAATATTATTTCCTTCTACAAGTTTGTTTTTTATTGAGTGCTCTTCCACCGCTAGTTTTTTACAACGTGTACCGAACTGGCAAGTTCCCGTTCGATCTGATCGATACCTATGAATTTTGTCCACCCTTATAACTGAGTCGGGACTAATTTGTAACTAATATTTTATAGAATCGACGATTTGTGGAACAAAATCAATTATTCGAAATCTAATTGCAATTTTACAATTAATAGCAGTCTTTCTAACATTCTTAAAAATCAATGAGTTTTGATTGTCTATTATGAATTTTTCAATTATTTTCACTCATCGCTACATTAAAAAGAATATTGTTATTTATCACTAAAATGATTGATCATTACTTAATATTACTAAGAAAGAAATGGAATGCTACTAAGCATGTAAGGCCATGATGATCAACACGAAATTGATGAAGTTCGCGTCTAATTTACATGGCCACTGGGAGAGGTAAATCAAACAAAGGGCTAATCTACAGGTTGGGTTGAACCCTTTTGGGATTCTGGCTCTTTGTATTTAATTTATTTAACTATTGAGTATTATAATATCGTTACTACTTCTATATTTTTTTCTTAATTTTTATTTCCCCATTATTGGTGGTATGGTAGTGATTTATGGTGAATCGAATCATGATGGTGGTGGTTATAGCGGTGATGATGGCTAGTTTGATACTCTATTTTATGATGTGGGTGATTGTGGTCCAATTTGGGACAAAATCGAACCCAAAAAGTTAATTTGATGGTTAGATTGTTTCCCTAACCCAACTCATGCCCACTCCTAACCCTAAGTGGGAATGTGGGAGAGAACCCTTGATCTGAGAAGTGAAAACAATAATTCCTAACCAAAACAAAAAGAAGAAGAATTTGTAATTATTCTATATTAATATTGTAGCATAAATCATATTTATTTATGTAAGAGGAAAATATTGTTATACTTAAGAATCGGGGTAAGGTTTTGGGCACCATTCTCAACAAGGAGGAACTGCAAACGACAAAGATTTCAACACTGAAAATACATTTGCTCTTTGCTATCAGAAAAGATTAGGACAAGGAGATGGATGAGAGAGAGATTAGAAAAACACTAGAATCAGCCCTGTGGAGTTCCCTTTTAAATCACGACGGCTAAATAAGTTGGAAGATTCAGAAATTTTCACCAAGAGTTGTTTAAAATGACAAATATGATGAATGTTAGTTAGGAGAAGCAGATAGAGAGTGAGAAAATATATGAAGATTCATACTGTGTACTTTATCAAATCTGCAATTTTTATTTTTTTTATTTTTTATCACCGATTTAAATTATATTTTTGTCAAATTAGATGTCTTAGAAAGTCTTGAAATGACATTAACCAAGAACTAAACAGGAGTTCGTTGAATTGTCCATACCTAGTAGCACGTATCTATTGAAGTATTGTAAATCTTTACTAATCATGCTTCTACTTGTCATGCTGTAGAAACTTACCTGAATTGAAAATTTCTCAAGATTAAATGTGTTAAATAACTTGCCTTACTTTGCTTGAATTAAATGTGATATACACCGTTTTTACTTATGAATTTTCAACTTCCATAACGTTAATTAAATATCTTGGAAGTTATTGTGTGTATGTGTTGGTTATGAGTAGTGGGAAAGTTATTCACAATTCAAAGAATAACTAATCCCTCCAACCCACTTTATTTTACTTGGATCGGGTCAATCGACATAGACGATGTATCAATTTCCAACATCTCATGAAATCATCAGTCATCCATTAGATCTATTCAAAGATTTAACTCACAAGGTTCATACTGGGAAATGAATTGTGCAACCCGCTAGTAACTTAGAGCATTAATGCTATACACCTATTAGGGATATATAACAGCTTTATAAGAGAAATCATATTTCTCATCATAACATAGACTTATTTTCTAACATCTAGTTCAAGTACTGTTTCTGATTCCTCAATAAATCAAAAACATACTTGAACTCTATACCATATGTTGCATTCACAATTGCGTCAAAAACTTCAATTAGTTAACAAAATTATCCAACCAGTGAAGACAAGTGTGTTAGATAGAATAGTCTTTCTTTTCCACACGAATCTCTAAACCTTAAAATAGCTGCTTTCCTAGACATATCTCATTAGACCAAATCATTCATGATCATTGTCAATATGCTAAAGTAGAAAAACTACAATAAAGTCTTAAGAAATGGTTAAAAGTTAAAAATGACATATTAAATAAGGTTATATATACCTTAGGGACTCACACAATAAAGAAGAAGAGATCCATTATTTCGTTTCCCATTGGTCGTCAAAGCACACATTGTATGATTCAAGTGTTATGGTTTCTTCTCCCTTTTCTTAGAACGTATGTCTTCTTCAATAAATTAAATACATCGTACAAATCTTAGTTCAAGCATTCCTAGATCTTCAATAACTTTATTCCTTTAGGCAATCTTAATCGAGAACTAAACTAGTAGCTTAATTAAGTCTTGTGGACAAAGGAATCAACTCCAATTACTTATAATAATCTCATCTTGATTCTTTATCAAGGTGATTGGATCACATATACAACATGATCACTTCATCTTATGTCAACACATTTCACAATATTTGAGGTGATTGCTCGTGTAAGTGAGCCAATCCTTATATGTTCGACAATTCTTTCTATGTGTGCATTCAAAATACTCATAACTAATTAAAATAAAGAATGAACTCAAAAAGATTTGTTCATTAATGGATTTACAAGGTACATTACTAAATTCTACACAACCCTAAAGATTTAACATGTGTCATTAATACATCTCTAGGTATCGGTTTAGTAAGCGAATCAACTACCATGTGATGCATTGAAATGTACTGCAAAGTCACTTCTTTCTTTACTATGATGTCTCGTACACAATTATATTTTGTACAAATGCGTTTCGTATATTTCATAGCTGTTACACCCAAATTCACTTATAGTCAAAGTCAAATAATTCAATCGTCAAATTCAAAGCCAAATAATGGCTTAAGTCGAATGAGTGATTTTCATGGGGCTTTATTTGGAATTGCTAGTACTTTAAGGGCCAAAAATAAAATAAATAGGAATCATGGGATTTAGTTTTTAATATGATAAATGAAAGGACTAAATGTTATATTATATGAAGATTGGAGACTTGATTTGCAATTATATAATACTTATCCATTAACATAAAAGAATATTGATCTATTTTTATCATATTTGGGGGAAATAAAGAAAAGAGTTGAGAGAGACCGAGAGAAGGAAGGAGAAGAAGAAGAAAAGAAAAGAGGAGAAGAAGAAAAAGGAAGACGAGGAAAAAGAGAGAGAAGATGAATCGAGAAACGGAGGGGAGAAAATGAAAGAAAAGAAGGAAAAGAAAAGGACAAAAAGAAAGGAGAGAGGAAAAAAGAAAAAGAAGTAGGTTTTCATTTCATTCTTCAATTTATGCACGTAAACAAAGTATCTACTTATTGAAAAATGGTGTTAGATTTTAAAGTTTGTGGAAAATTTGTTTCTTTTCAAAGTTTAGCAAGAATTAAAATTTATTAAGATGTATTTGAGGTATTTAAGAATATTATTGTAAAGAAAAATGTATGTGGAAGATTTATGTTGTAGTGGAAGAAATATGAACGGATTGGTATTAAAACTTCCATCTTAAATTTATTGTGTGTGAATATAATATAAAACACTTGATTTCTGATGTATTACGGTGAGATATGGAGTTGAGGTGGGATTCTAGTATTTTTTTTTTTTTAAGCAATTTTTGTGCAAATCTATGTACATGTGCTATTTTTGAAATGCTGTCCAGAAAGTGTTGTTTCTGTCAATCATGTTATTTTATTGGATATTTTATTATGGAAACCAAATTAAGGGTAAATATTAGGGATTAGGTGTTAAAATAATTTATATAAAGGAATATATGTTGTTAGTGACCCTAATTGGGATTATAAGATTGAAAATAAAGACACAAGTTTCTATTGCTAAATTGTTATTTCTAATGGTATGAAAAATGATTAAGGCACCTTGGTGAAAGGATGTGATCTCTTTGGGCAAATGTGAGATATCATCCATACTTGGTATAGGATGTGTGGTGATTACTTAGTAAATAATTAAAGAGAAGACAGTTAAGAAAAATAGATATACAAGAATAAATATAGAAGTTGAGGAATTATGTGGTGGATTTGCATTAGTTTACTTATGAGGTTTTAATTTGAGTTGTTATACCGTTATTTCAGGTATTGACATAGAAGTTTGGAAATGCTCGTCAATGTAACCAGATTTTTATCCATAGATCTGTGAGCGAAAAAACTTAAATATTTTTCAAGTATCAATAAATTAATTATACTATTATATATTTTATGTAATTGTATGAATTATTTGTCCAAATATATGATTAATGTGGAAATATTCTTTCATTATGTTATATGTGGAATTTTACAGATTGTATACACTACAACAAAAAGAGTCATTCGCAACATTAAAACGGCAACACTTGTTGATAAATGTTGCTAAAAGGGTCTTTTGACAATATTTTAGTAAGTGAATGTTGCCATTGATTAGTATAAATGAATTTTGGCAACATTTTTTAGAAAAATGTTGCCATAGACCTCTTTGGCAACGTTTGTCGAGTGTTGCGAAAAGTGAGACTTTTGGCAACGTTTGTGAAACGTTGCAAAAAGTCTCACTTTTCGCAACGTTTAGAAAACGTTGCTAAAGGGGGTCTTTGGCAATGTTTGTCGAGTGTTGCAAAAAGTAAGACTTTTGGCAACGTTTGACAAACGTTGCCAAAAGTCTCACTTTTCGCAACGCTCGACAAACGTTGCCAAAGGTCGCACTTTTCGTGAGACTTTTGGTAACGTTTGACAAACGTTGCCAAAGGTCTTCTTTAGCAACGTCTGTTAAGTGTTTCTAAAAGTCACACTTTTTCATTTCAATTCCAACCTAACACCCTACAAAATACCCAATTCATAACCCCCTAACTCGACCCACTTAGCTAAAAAAAAAAAATTTTGGACTCCAGTTTTTTTTTTAGTTAACCAATTGTCCCTGCCCAAGAGAAAAAGGCCCAAGAATTTGAGCCCAATTAAAAATTTTAAACCTCGGTTCACACAATCACACGACAATCCACTCCATCTGCTCGTCTCCTCCTTGCGACGTTCCTGCTCCGCCTCCTGCCTCCACTTTCCAACCCTGAGCCCTCCACTGTTCGCAATCGCAGTTCGCAGCCAGAACCTGACAGTGCACGATGGCGCCTCAACTCCGCCCTCTCCAGTCACACTCGTAGAAGCCAAAAAAGCGATAGAACGGCAGAACCGCAGAAGCCAGAAGGTAGAAGATTTTGGGAGTTCTCTTTTCTTTTTTCTCCCTTGATTTTTTTTGTCGGTTGAGTTTATGAGATTTTTCTTTTTGTGCACAACCTCCGGCCTCTCCGCCTCTGCATCGAGTCAGGGATTGCACGGGTGTTCTCTTCTCTCCGTCCGAATCATCAGCCATCAGCCCATCATGTATTTTCTGAATTAATTTAGCAATTGGATTTTTGGTGAATCTGTCATAGTTTGCTTGATAATATTTGGGGGAAAAAATGAACTTGAGATAATAACGTTTTTGTTCTTGTTTTTAATACTGCAATTTGTTATTGTTGTGTCTATTTTTAATAATGGTGAATCTGTGTATTTTTAATAATGGTGAATCTGTCTATTTTTTCTCTCATTATTTTTCTTCAGAAAAGAATTGCCTCAATTCATAACTATAAATTCCCTTTTATTGTGCTAGTAAATAATCACATGTTGCTTGTACATTGTGTGTATAATGGAGTTGAAGAATCTGCTATCTTCTATGGTTATTAACATATTAATACACGCGACAATTTATATGCTTCATAACTTAGCAATATATGAAAACAAATTAATGCATTCGCAGGACATTTGAAAGCTGATTTGTGAATGACTTCTAATAACTTTACCAGTCTCTCAGCCCAATCACAAACAATTTCCTCTATCATACTTCTCTCATTTAAGCTACCAATTCAACATTGTTTAAAATCATCAAAATTCTATTAATACAATTTAGCTCTTACCCAAAAATAGCCGCCAACAATCTTCGATTTACTCTAGGACAAAATTCTAGTTCATTTATTTTTTTGAGTTTCAAGTATTTAGAGAGAACTCTCTAAATCAGTTTACATCATCTTGGTATTAAACCTTGTGACATAGTCCTGTCATAAACGAGCCAACAATCTTCAATTTACTTATCATTTTTGGGCTCTTTATAGCATTTACTTATCTTTTTATCTAATATATCTTCATGTTGTTCAATTTTGTATAGTATCTTTGCATACAATGTACAAAGAGTGGCTACACTTATCAAGGTTATCATCTAAAATCAAATATTGCAGATTTGGATATCAATCGAACAAAATTTAACGTATAATGATCATAAAGTTTAACTTGTAGATTTTCAGAACAATATAGAGATGGAGCCCAGAAGTTTGTTAACCGAGCTCGTGAAAGTTGCAATTCAGAAATGATAGTATGCCTTTGTGTTAGGTGTAGGAATCTAATGCATCACCATTATGACACAGTCTATGAACATTTGATTATTAAGGGCATGGATCCTACATACAGTGTCTGGATATTTCATGGAGAACAAACAAGTGAAGCAAAATTGCTCGATGTAGAAATATCCGAGTCACATAGGATGTTTAAGGACTTCTATGCACAACATGATGTGGATCCTGAAAACCCTCCTGATGGAAGAACGAAAGAGATTGAAAGTTTAGTTGATGATGCTGAAATGCCTTTATATCCTGGTTGTAAAGCGTTCACGAAGATGTCAACTTCATTTGCTATGTTTAAGCTTAAAGCTTCATATGGTATCTCTGACAGTGGTTTTGATGAACTCATAACGCTTGGTGGAGACATGTTGCCAAAGAATAATACACTTCCAAACTCATTTTATGAGATGAAAAAACTTGTCAATACATTTGATCTTGGCTATGAGAAGATACATGCTTGCGTGAATGATTGTTGTCTATATAGGAAGGAACTCGAAAAAGCTGAGTTATGCCCAAAATGTGGTTGCTCAAGATGGAAATTTAACCAACGGACTAAAAAAATACAGAAAAAACTCCAGAAAAAGTGTTGCGTTATTTTCCTATAATACTAAGACTTAAGAGGATGTTCGGAATAGAAGAGATGGCAACACAACTAATGTGGCACTCAAGTAATAAAAGTTCAGATGGTAAGATTAGGCATCCGGTTGATTCATTGAGTTGGGAAATGATTAACAGAAGGTGGCCACATTTTGCATTAGATCCTCGAAATATTAGATTAGGTCTTGCTACTGATGGGTTTAATCTTTTCAAAGATCTTAGTTCTAAAAATAGTTGTTGACCTGTAATTTTAACTATATATAACTTGCCTCCCTCATTATGTATGTCAAAGGAAAGTTTGATGATGAGTTTATTGATCCCAGGACCAAAGCAACCAGGTAATGACATAGATGTTTATTTGGCGCCACTTGTAGACGACTTAATGTTATTATGGAGTGATGGAGTTGAGATGTATGATGCAGTTACAAAGTCTACATTCAATTTAAAAGCTATTTTGATGTGGACTATTCATGACTTTCCTGCATATGGAAATATATCCGGATGGCCTGTCAAGGGAAAAATTGCATGCCCTATTTGTCGTGAAGACACATGTTCACTATGGTTGAAGCATGGTAGAAAGTTTGCATACATGGGGCATAGAAGATTTCTCGTCTTTAATCATCCATTTCGTATGAAAAGAAACTGGTTTAATGGACATATTGAAACTAGTACTAAGCTGAAGATAAAAAATGGTGAAGAAGATTCTATTGAAGTTGATAAAATTACAAATGATTGGGGAAAAAATGGTAAGCGAAAGAGGAAGGAAAATACAACTCAATCTACCGTAACGTAGAAGAAGAAGTCCATACTTTACGATCTACCATATTGGAAGGTAACTGTTGTAATATTTAATACTTCTACTTGCATGTAGTTACCATGGTTAAAATTGATATTTGATTTGCAGATTTTACTCGTACGTCATAATTTGGATGCGATGCATGTGGAGAAGAATATCTGTGATAGTATCATTAGTACACTTTTGGATGTCAAAGGAAAATCTAAAGACGGCATTAAGTCTCGTAAGGACTTGGAAGTTATGAACATGAGGCATGATTTACATCCTGAGAGTAGAGGAAATAAATTATACCTACCTACTGCTGCTCACACCTTATCACGTGCAGAAAAACAAATATTTTGTACAAGGCTTGCTAATTTGAGATTACTCGATGGTTATGGATCTAATATTGGAAATTGTGTTTCAGTGGAAGAATGTAAGATAGTTGGACTCAAGTCTCATGATTGTCACATTTTAATGCAACAATTATTGCCAGTTGCGCTGAGAGGACTTCTACCTAAAGGTCCAAGGAATTCCATTTTTAAATTGTGTTTATTTTTCAATGAAATATGTTAAGGAGTTGTAGAAAGAAATAAGATCGAACAACTAGAAGATGACGTTTTTGAAACTTTATGCATGTTGGAAAGGTATTTCCCGCCTTCCTTTTTTGATATAATGGTACATTTAACAATTCACATTAGGAGAGAAGTTCGTTTATGTGGATCAGTACAATATCGTTGGATGTACCCATTCGAAAGGTAATACTTCTTCAAGTTATCCACTACAGTTAAAGTTATTATCAAATCGGTTTTATATGTTTAATATTGTTACATTCGTATAGGTATATGAAAGTGTTGAAAATGTATGTCATGAATCGTGCACGACCTGAAGGGTGCATAGCTGAACGATATATTGTGGAAGAAAATGCAAAATTTTGTAGCAAATACATAACACAAACATCGAAAATAGGCTCTAAGTCTGTACGCAATGAAGAATATGAGAGTGATTTCTTGGTTTTAGGGCATACAATATCTAAAGGGAAGCCTATTGTACTATCTAATGAGATGTTGAAAGTTGCTCATCGCTATGTGTTGCTAAATAGTACAGAAGTTCAACCATATGTAGAGTATGTTATTAAATATCTACGTCTAATAAATTTTTAGTTGGTCGACCACATATATACGTGGAACTTAATATTGTATTTACCTTAGGATGCATATGGATGAACTAAAGAAGGACAAACGACTTGAAAGAATGAGAATTTACTGCATAAGAAGCACATTGATTCGTTTGCTGTCTGGTTGGATGATAAGGTTGGAATAAACATAAAATATGTTATCATCTTTGTTGTGCTATTGATATTTTATTTCTAACATTTTCTAAATTAAAACAGATTGAAGTTCAGATGTTGATGGACACTGTTTCAAACAATCTGAAGTGGCTTGCACGTGGTCCTAGATGTCAATCTATGTCATATTCTAGTTTTGAAATAAATGGTCATCGGTTTCATACTAAAGATGCAGAAAAATCTCGTCAAAATAGTGGCATTTTAGTTGAAGCAACAACCATTTGTAGATCTAGTGCAAAAGATAATGCACATATAGTTGGGCAAGTTGTTTACTATGGAGTTTTGCGTGATGTTATAGTTCTCGATTATAACACGTTTCATGTTCCAATATTCAAGTATGATTGGGCAAATATCTCGAATGGAATAAAAAAAGGAAGATGGATTCATTCTAGTTAACCTTAACGAGGGACACATGCAATTTGAAAATGATCCTTTCATCTTAGCAACACAAGCGAAACAAGTCTTTTATTCTAGGGAGAATGAAACATCTAGTTGGTACGTTGTTTTGCAAGCGCTACAAAGAGAGTTTCATGCATCACACATGGGAGAAGATACTACTGACGATACAACTATTCCTCTAGACATAACACAATTAATTACAGACAACTTTGATGATGATGAGAATTATGCAAGGATAGACGTCGAAGGTGTATTATGTGATGCATAGATTACTTTGGTAACTCCCCTGTGTAATTAATTTTTAATGAAAATGTTCGTTGATAGAGGGTTTTTTTATATTATATCTTAACATGCAATAAATGAAATATTCTGATTGTGACGAAATAGATAATGTTTAGAATTTGTTAAGATATCTAACTTTAATTTCTTTTGATGTTGCAGATTTGAATTTTGTCTCTAGATAATTTCTCGAACCAATGGACAGTGCGAAATAGGTTTCGTATGATGGACATAACTGAGGTAATTTTTTTCCTATAATACGTAAGATATGTAATAGGTTTCGAAAATAATTACATTTATCTTTTGTTTTCATGTTGCTTCAAAAAGTTAAGTACAAAAACTTCTAAGAGTTCTAAACGATGAAGAGTTGCAATTATTGCTGCAATTCGAGAGACTAATAAACGACTAAGAACTTCGATCGAACCAGAACATATTATATCTGCTCCAATTACTGATGATCAAAACACGTCACCATCAAATATAAATGTGTCAAAAAAGAAAAGGGGTCCAACACAAGCAAAAATGATTCCCGAAAAGAATTATCAGAAGATGGAGCTCGAATTTAATAAATATGGGCAAGTAGTTGGCTACAATTCAAATAAATTTACTAGCATAGTTGGAGCTATGGTACGAGAACATGTGCATGTTGCATGCAAAGATTGGCCTTCGGTGGAGTAAAAGAAAAAAATCGAACTTTGGGATTTCATACAGGTATATTTCTTAACTACCTTTTAGGATTATTTCATTATGAATTTCATATAGACCAAGTCTGTAATTTTTGTGCACGAATACAGCAAAGGTTCAATGTGAATGATTGTCATCAAAAAATGACATTTCAATGTATGGGAAAGTATTTGAGGACATTCAAATCATGGTTGAGAAAACAAATCAGAATCCAAGTCGAATCATCTGTGAATAAAGCACGCACTATTGCCCTTCTTAGACCAAAGAATATTAATTCTGAAGAAATGTGGAAGAAATTTGTTGATGATACTCTTTCTGCTGACTTTCATGTAAGTATATTTGCATATGAAACTTAAAACTTTTATAATTCGACTTAATAGTATACTTTTTCATTTTCTTAATAGGAAAAAAGCCACAAGCTTAGCATTTTGAGAAGTAATCAGAAGCTTCTCCACACTATGGGTCGAAAGGGTTATCCACGTATAGCTCATGAAATGGTACAAGTACAAACATATTTACTCTTCTTACTTGAAATATCTCATACTAGTATATGTAATTACTAGATTTGCATTGTAGAAAAAGAAAAATCCAGATATTAAAGGGTTAAGAACTAGAGTATGGACTCATGGACATCTTAGGAAGGATGGAAAACCCATAAATGAAGCAGTTGCCGAAACTTTGGTATGTGTATTATTTTAACGTTCGTAGACAGAATAATAGGTTGTATTATATCACTTGTTAATATAAAATCTTCTTTACATGGGTGCAGAAAAAGATTGAAGATTGTGCTCAATCAATTTCTAATACATCAGCAGAAGATTCCATCCGCGATGATGATGTTGCTCGGGTGTTAGGTCCTGAACGTCATGGAAGAGTTCGGGGACTTGGATTTGGAGTTGCACCATCAAAAGTGGATGGACAAATTCAAAGTAATGAGAGAGTTAGGGAACTTGAAAGTCAATTACAAACTCAGTCGGAAAGGATGGGAGCACTAGAAGAAAATGTTGAAGCACTCCTCAAGTTAAGTCAACAGGTTAGACATTTTTACTATTATTTATACTGTGTTAATATAACTTAATATGTCCAAGTATATGTAGAATAATTATAATCTTTGTATCATTTTTCAGAATTTGGAGAATGGGAATTCAAATGCTTTTACTCCTCAGGTTTGTGTCTCTTACATTATTACAAGTTATTCAATATAAATTTTGATTGAAGTATACTAATAGAAAAAAATTATATTTTCTATTTACTATGAATTTGTAGTCACGCCAAGGAAGTGGTGTCCAAGGAGGTATTGCACATGTGGAAAATGATAGGTGTCAACTATTGCATTGTTACATGTTTGATGTGGAAGAAGTTGTAGCAAAATGGAGAATTGCAACAACAGACCCAATTGCGAAGGTGCATCACTTGCCACTCGGAAAAGACTGTTGGAAGGTTTGGGTTGAGGAAGTGTATATGGATCATTTAACCTTGTACATACCTACAAATAAATTTCGAACTCTTCGTGAAGCCATAGAAAGTACTGTTGCTTGGCCAAAGAGTAGTATTAGACTTCTTTGATAAAGGTATATGAATCCATTTCCATTCCGGGGAATTGCATTTTCTCATTTTTAATGTTCATGAGCAACATATATGAAGTGTAGAAGTAAGTTGTGATTGAGAGTTGATATTTGTTGATGTTATTTAGCTAGCATATTTTTGGATGTTGATGTTCTTTAGCTATCATATTGTAGAACTAAGTTGTGTTGAGAGTTGATAATTGTTGATGTTCTTTAGCAAGCATGTTTTTGTTGAATGTTGATATTCTTTAGCTAAGTTGTGGTTGAGAGTTGATATTTGTTGATGTTATTTAGCTAGCATATTGTTGGATGTTGATGTTCTTTAGCTATCATATTGTAGAAGTAAGTTGTGGCTGAGAGTTGATAGTTGTTGATGTTCTTTAGCTAGCATGTTTTTGTTGAATGTTGATATTCTTTAGCTAAGTTGTGGTTGAGAGTTGATATTTTGTTGGATGTTGATGTTCTTTAGCTAGCATGTTCTTTTGAGGGGTTGGTGTACCATATTTTAAATTATATGAACTGGTTTGATGATATTGACTATTGTTCAGGTGGTTTTAGTGTATATTGCAGGAGAAGCTCTGTCAAAATTTTCATAAAAATTAGTCACAGTTAAAATAGGTCAAAGTTTCCTTGTTGATGTTCTTTAGCTAGCATATTTCTTGACATTGTGTATTGTTAGTAGAACACAAGATATTTTTCATTTGAAACTTAAAACTTTTATAATTCGACTTAATAGTATACGTTTGATTTGCATGCTAATACCATTATTACTTTTGTCATATGCAGTGAGTTACATTATTTTTGGGACAGCTTGTGGTCACATGAACAAATTCATATATGAATCCAATATTTTGTAATACTTTATTGGTCAATTGTGATTTCTATCTTTTTGAGTAGGGCAATTATGTTAACGTTTTTGAGTATGCTAATGATATTAACATATTGTATTGAATCATATGCACTATTTTTGTGTTATTAGAATTATGTAAAATTTGATTACATTGTAAGCATTTTGTCGTTTCAGTATTATGGGTTTATTGGAACAGAAATAAATTAATTATACAAATTTTTTTAAAAAAAACTGTAAATTGACATACGGCAAGGCTTCATAAACGTTGCCGTAGATGGCTGTAGGTGGCTACGGCAACATTTCACACAAACGTTGCCGTAGCCACCTACAGCCATCTACGGCAACGCTTCACAAACGTTGCCGTAGATGAACACTCTACAACAACACCTTGATTTGCAACACATGCCTAAATGTTGCTGTAGGCTTACGGCAACGTTTTTTGAACGTTGCCGTAGACTGTTTTTGTTGTAGTGATATGGATTGTTTGTGAATTGGAATGTGAGACTTATGTGATCTTGAGATGGACCAAAAATTACATGTGATTATATACTTATTCTAGTTCACTGACGGGCATTGGTCGTGTTCTATACTACACTGAGGGGTCTTAATTGTGGATAAATGGGTCTTGACCATGTATATATAGTTCACTGATGGGTCTGGTTGTGCTCTAGTATTGATTATGAGAGGTTTTATAGACCCATTTTCGTTCACTAAGAGGGCCTGAGGCCCATGTCGGGAGTGCTTAGTCCAAGGGACAATCTATAAGTGTGTGACCAGGTTACAAATTTCAGTCAAATGGTACATTTTTTTGTAGATTTCTCGATACATTTGATGTGATGAGATGATGGTATAGATTTCAGTTGATAATTATATCATGACTACCAAATGATATTTTCCAGTATTACGAGAATGATTCCTATCTTGATTATTAATATCTGATGTTATATTGTGAAATGTTAAATAATACGAACTCGATTTCGATAAATATGTATAAACGAGAAAGTATAACCATTTTCAGATTTTCCACTCATTGCGTTATCAACTCATTTATTTTCTCACGTGTTTTCTTAGAGGTAGCAATTGGCTCTTTATAACTGGAGGAGCCTGACGATTTCAAAGTGGTAGCCATACAACATATTGAGTGATATGATACATTTGATAAAACACGAAATAATTAATTTGGGCCCATTGAATTATATTTTTCATAAGCATTTGATTTTGGCGCATATTAAGGAGTTATTCATAGTCAGCCTTGGTAGTAGATCTGACATCTAGTTAGTAACTATCATCAACACACGTCACGTTTCAAGTCTACTAGGGTGATTCGGGGTGAGTTATGTTAATAGCAGCTTGACTATCACAATAAATAAATGTAGGCCCCACATCATTGTTAGAAAATCTTATATGCTAAAGTAATCTCCTTAATTGAACAACTTATTGTATTGCCGAAGCATATGCCACATTTTTTTTTTCATTGTAGACAAAGAAATGCATGTCTAGTCTTTACTACTCGAACATATGGCGTCATTATAAAGCAAGAATCCATATCTCAAAGTTGATATGCAACCATCTTGATCTCCACCCAATCAGCATTTGTATATCCATTTAACCACAAATAATTTTTTTGATAACACATGAAATAACTAGAAGTACCATTCAAGTATTTTAATATCCTCTTAACAACTTTCCAATGTTCACTTCCAAGATTAGATTGATACTTGTTGATCACACCAACGATATAAAAAATGTTGAAACAAATACACATCATAGCGTACATCAAGCTCCCAACTGCAATGGAGTATGACACTCTGGACTTTTTTTTTTTTCCTTAAGAGTTTTAGGATACATGTAAGGACTTAGAGTTTCGCTTTTTTATACAGATATGTCAATGGGGTCGCAATTTTGTATTTTAAAATGTTCAAAAATCTTCTTTATATATTGCTCTTCTAATGGAGCAAGAACTTACTTCAAACTGTCTCTCTATTTTAACACGTAATATATAATTCGCATTACACGAGTCCTTCATTTCAAAATTTGAGGACAATCATTTTTTATTGGTCTTTAACATACCCTTCAATTAAACCTACTGTGTGTTGTATGTAGATTTCTTCATCCAATTATCCATTGAAAATGCAGTCTTTACGTTCATTTGATGTAATTCTAAATCTAAACGTGTCACTATGGCTAAGAGTAATGAATTGAAGTAAATCTCACTTCTGGTGAAAAATGTATCTTCATAATCTATTCCCTCATGTTGAGTATAACCCTTCCTACCACGCGAGTCTTATACCATCAGCTCTTTGCTTTATATTGAGAGTCCATTTCTTCCAATAGCTTTTCTACCAGTTGGAGAATCAAATAAGTCTAAGACTTGATTGGATCTCATAGATTTCATTTCTTTTTCGTTGCAATCTTCCACTTTTCATTTTTAGGGTATGATAAAGCTTCATGTATAGATTTAGGTTCTTCACCATGTTGTGGATATACTGGGAAAACTTGTCATTCAATCTCAAAATGATGTTTGGCATATTTTTTTCTAGTACTCTCATGAAGTGAAAGCTTTGATTTCAACCGTGTCACTTGGAGATAAATTGCTCCCACTTGGATCAATAGATGGAAGTGTTTCCTCTTGTATCTCTTGATTTTGACTTATAAACACATATTACTTGGATTAATTCAAGTATATGATAAAGATACTTTTTGGTCTCTTAGACACAATATTTAAAACTTGCTCGAGGATAATGGATGTATGCAACTTAAATCTGGCTATCTATCTATCCGAATCTAATATGGTATTGTAGAAACATATTTCGATCATAATGTTGCATGTGCCAATGGATGTCTAGTTAAATGAATTTGTCAACTTACAAAATTAACAAGCTTTTATAGGGGATGGAAGAAACCCTATTTAGAATATAGGTCGTAGTCAATAAAGCATATATGCAAAATGAAATAGATAAGTTAGCTTGCACTATCATAGAGTTATCATTTCGAGCAATGTTCTATTCTTCCTCTCAGTAACAACATTTTGTTTTAGTGTATTGAGAATAGTTAATTATGTAAAATTCCCTTTTCATTACATAGTTCCGTGAACTCTTTGGATAGATATTCATATCTTCGATCAGTTTTTAATGTTTTCACTTTTCTTTCTATTTGATTCTCTACATTATTTAAGTTTTGTTGTAAACAGTCCGATACATCTCACTTATGAGAAATCAAATAAACAAAACCATACTGTGTGAATTCATCTTTAGATGTAATAAAGTAATAAGCTACATTTTGATGCCAGTAGAATAGCGATTATTCTGCAGGCTGGGATCAATAAACAAAGATAGGGAATAAAGCAAGAGGAACACCAAACGAAACGACAAGAAATCTTTATTATTCAACAACTGCCCGAAAAATAACCCACAAGCCGGTTATATAGCCGAATATGCGAAATTGGTGAAAATTTACCAAAAATGGTAAATTCTAATTTTTCTACCAAAATAAAATACTTAATAAAAGGAATAACATCACCAAAATCCGGCTCAAATCGAGCTCTTATTCTATGTCAAAAAGGTAATCGAAATATTACCATAAACGACAAAAAATAACTTAAATTGATTATTCGGAAAGGAAACTAGCTGAATTCGGCTTCGAAATCGATGGTGACGACGTCCTGCGCGCCAAAAAGACCTTTTTGAATAAGGGTCATGGGCATGATTTTGACAACCGTAGCAAAAGTTATAACCAAAATACCGAAACATGCCCATAGATGGCCCCAATTAGGAAATACTGTCAATTATTTGCCAATCTTGCGCAAATCTGCCAACTCATGGTATCTCAGTGCCATTAACATACTATCAGACAGCTCAGCCTCGTCTGATTCGGATCCTCCTGCATCAGTCGCCCCGGGTTGGAAAGAACTTGTCCTCGAGTTCACTTGTGTGTCTTCAGGATCCCCAAAACAAGGACTGAGGTTTTCACATTGAAGACATCAGAAGTCTTCAAATGGCTGGGGAAGCGTAGTGGTAAGCATTGTCGTTGATCTTCTGTAAAACCTCATAAGGACCAATTTTCCGTTTTTTCAGTTTATTATACTCTCCAATAGGAAAGCGATCACGTGTTAACACTGCCCATACAAAATCACCAACTTCGAAAAGGACCTGACGACGATGGCTGTCAGCCTGAACCTTGTGCTTGGCATTACTCTCTTGAATTACAAACTTTACTTGTTCATGGATTCCTCGAAGATGTTCTGCCATCTCATCTGCTTTATAACTTATATGACCCCACACGAGGAATAGGGGCTAAGTCAAGTACCCCAGTTGGAACCCGACCATAGACAATTTCAAATGGACTCATCCTTGTGGTTCTATTCTTCGACTTGTTATAGGCAAATTCGGCATGAGGTAATGCCAAATCCCACTGCTTTGGCTTAGTTCCTGCCAGACTCCTCAACAGATTACCCAAGTCCGATTCACCACTTCAGTGTGACCATCTGTTTGGGGATGGTAGGCACTGCTAAAATTCAACTGCGTCCTCAGTTTCACCCTACAAGCTTTTCTAGAAATGACTCACAAACTTAGTGTCACGATAATAGAATGAGGTATACCATGCAAACGCACAATTTCATTGAAGTAAAGATAGGCAATCCGGGTAGCATCCATTGTCTTCCGACATGCTATGAAATGGGTCATCTTTGAAAACATGTCAACCACAACAAAAATAGAATCTGAGGTTCATTGAGTACGAGGCAGCCCCATTACAAAATCCATACTGACATCAATCCAAGGTGCTTCAGGTACTTGCAAAGGTGTGTAAAGACCCACATTAGTAAGTGCCCCTTTTGACCGCTTACATAACAACGCCCAACATGATGAGCCACGTCACTACTCACTTTGGGCTAATAATAGGTAGAGGAAACCAATGCCAGTATCTTATCTCGTCCAAAGTGTCCCATGTTATGAAGTTCACTAACAATATGATGTCTTAGTGAACAATCTGGAACACATAACTGCAATCTACGAAATAGATACCCATTATGCAAAATGAAATCATGCCGCTGATTGTTATTTACCTCTTGAAGTATCTTCCCAAAGGAAGGGTCTGCAGCATACATATCCGGAAAAACCTCAAATCCCATGACATTGGTGCTCATGGTGGTGAGAAGTGATGTACGCCGACTCAATGCATCTGCAACGCGATTCTGGCTCCCAACTTGGTGCCTTAGGGAAAATGTGAAACTCCTGCAAGTATGACACCCACTTAGCATGCCATTTACTCAATTTATGTTGACCATTGATGTACTCCAGGGCCTCATGATCAATGATAAGAATAAACTCTCTCTGTACCAGGTAATGACACCAATACTTCAACGACTGAATTATGGAATAGAATTTAAGGTAATAGGTAGAATAGTTCTTCTTTGATCCTGAGAGCTTCTCGCTGAAAAATGCCACTGGACGCCCCTCTTGACTCAAAATACCACCAATGCCCACTCCAAAGGCATCCCACTCCAAAGGCATCACAATTTACCTCAAACATCTTATCAAAATCTGGAAGTGCTAACACTGGAACTTCTGTCTTCTGTTGCTTGACCAACTGAAAGCTAGATTCTGCTTCCTCAGACCACTAGAAAGAGTGTCCCTTGAGGCACTCTGTGATTGGGGCAATCAAAGTACTGAAGTTCTTGATGAACCGACGATATAATGATGACAGTCCATGGAAGTTCGTGACATCATGCAAGGTTTTTGGCTTGGTCCACTTCAAGATCGCCTCTATTTTAGATTGATCTGCATGAACACCATCAGTAGACACAACAAAACCTAGAAAGGTAACAGAAGTAGTGAAGAAAGAACACTTTTTCCGATTAACAAATAGGTACTTCATCCTCAACACATCAAAAACTGCACGAAGGTGATCAAAATGAGATGCCCACGTTGGACTGTAGATGAGGATATCATCAAAGTAGACCACCACAAACTTTCCCATGAAAGGCCGTAACACCTGATGCATAAACCTCATAAAAGTGTTGGGCGCATTGGATAGTCCAAAAGGCATGACCATCCACTCATACAAATCGTGTTGTGTCTTAAACGTCGTCTTCCACTCATCTCCTGGCCGTATTCTGATTTGGTGATATCCGCTCTTAAGGTCAATTTTTGAGAAGACCTTAGAACCGGACAACGGATCCAACATATCATCCAAACGGAGAATCAGATACCTGTACTTCACTGTAATCCTATTGATTGCTCTACTATCAACGCATATATGTCAAGAACCATCCTTCTTCGGCACTAGTAGAGCAGGAACTGCACATGGGCTGATGCTCTCACGAATGTAAACCCTCTCCAACAACTCCACCACTTGTCGCTGCAATTCCTCAGCTTCATCGGGACTGAGGCGATAAGCCGGTAGATTAGGCAGACTCGACCCTGGAACAAGGTCAATCTGATGTTGAATATCTCTCATAGGTGGTAACCCCGGAGGGAGATCTTCAGGCATCAAATCAGAGAACTCCATTAGCATCTGCTGTACTTCTACCGGTAAATGGATTCTCATTTATTGTATGATTCTCACGAGGCATAAGAGTATAGACCACATCTTCATGCTCAGTCTTCTAAAAAATTGGACATAGAAAGCAGGTTGGCTGTCGGGGTAGGAGTGACTTCTTCTCTACGGGGCGCCAACACAACTTTTTTCCCTTTGATGCTAAGAGAATACGTATTTTTCCGTCCATCATGAACAACACTACGATCATACTGCCAAGGTCATCCTAGCAATATGTGACAAGCATACATCGACACAACATCGCACCATGCATTATCAAAATATTTTCTGCCAATCGAAAAAGACACTAAACAACGGTTGTCAACTGATACCGCACTACCTTTACTCAACCACGACAATTTATATGGCTTAGGATTCCTATCTATCTTCAACTGTAATTTTTGAACAGCTTCTTCAGACACCACATTTTTGCAACTTCCACTATCAATGATCAGTTTGCAAACCTTATCTGCTACCGTGTAGGTTGTGTGAAAGATGTTGGTTCTCAACCAATCGTCTCTTGAGTCGCCTTTCAGAGTCAACAGACTCTTTCGCACAACTGGAGTCTCATCACCGTCTCATACAGTACGTCTTCCTCTTCATCATCGTCATATACAGGTTCTTCAACTTTCTCAACCTCATCTGTAATTTCTTTATCAATGAAGAGATTTTTACTTGTCCGATTATCTGGTTTTCTGCAATCAGTTGATCGATGTCCCTGTTTACCACACCTGAAGCATCTAATACCCGAACCATGATTAACTCGGGATGGTTGTTGAGTAGGACGAGGTGCTTGAGGGCGAATTGGTTGACTACCTTCGCTTCTGGTTAATGGTCTCCTATTCTGCTGCTTCTCTCCAGCAAGTGCGCACTAGTATGCTTCAGAAATAGCCCACAGTGAGTGAAGGCCGAGGACATCCTGTATGGACTGTCGCAACCCTCCCAAATATCTTGCTACCATCTGTTCTTCCATTTCAGATAGATCATTCCGAGCCACCAACTGATAGAACTCCTCTGTGTAGTCATCAACCAATCTTGCGCCTTGCCTCAAAGAATGAAGTCGCTGAAACAAAGTTTGAGTATAGCCGAAAAGAAGAAAGTGACCTTTCATCTTCTTCTTCATTTTCTCCCAATCTATGATTTTGACCTTACCCTGCCTACTGCGTGAACGCCTCAACTGCTCCCACCACGCAGATGCTCTCCCCTTAAGTTTGATGGCAACTAACCTTACTTTGATGAGATCTGGAACCTCTTTATACTCAAAGATACATTCTACTTCATTCAGCCAATCAACAAAACCTTCAGCCTGTAATGTACCAAAAAACTCTGGTAGATCCACCCGAAAGTCGAAATCTACATGACGATCCTCCCGACCATGATGCTCCCAGACTCGAGCAGGGTTGTGATACGGGTTTTCGTAACTGGTATCGGACTCGTGACCCTCTAGTTCGTGATCACCGAGATCTATACCGTCATACGCTGAGTTAACTCTGCAATTTGTCTCTGTAAGTCTTCAATCGTCACCTCTTTAACGTTATGATCACGGTGTGGGACTTCCTCATTCAGAACCTACCCTCTATGACCATGACCACCAACCATGATTGACTGATGAAATCTAGTCCTAAGAAGATGCTGATACTCTGATACCAACTAATGCCGAGCAGAATAGTGATTATTCTGCAGGCAGAGATCAAGATACAAAGACAGGGAATACAGCAAGAGGAACACCAAACGAAACGATAAGAAATCTTTATTATTCAACAACTGCTCGAAAAATAACTCACAAGCCGGGTTATATAGCCGAATATGCGAAATTAGTGAAAATTTACCAAAAATGGTAAATTCTAATTTTACTACCAAAATAAAATACTTAATAAAAGAAATAACATCACCAAAATTCGGCTCAAATCGAGCTCTTATTCTATGTCAAAAAGGTAATCGAAATATTACCATAAACGACAAAAAAATAACTTAAATTGATGATTCGGAAAGGAAAACAGTTGAATTTGGCTTCGAAATTGATGCTCAATCTAGATGACCATGTCATGCGCGTCGAAAAGACCTTTTCGGGTTGAGGTCATGGGCGTGATTCTGACATCCGTAGCAAAAGTTATGGCCAAAATACCGAAACATGCCCGTAGATGGCCCCAATTAGGAAGTACTGCCAATTATTTGCCAATATTACGCTGATCTGCTAACTCATGTTATCTCAGCGCCATTAACGCACTATCAGACAGCTCAGCCTCGTCTGACTCAGATCCTCCTGCATTACATTTCTTGCCCTCACATTCATAAGACCACAAATATCTGAATGGACTATTTGCAATGGAAATTCGACCTTCGAAGCCTTACCAAATGGTTTTTTTCTTGTTTTTCACATTAGGCAATTCTCACAAGTGGACAAAAAAACTCTTAGAGATTGAACCTAGTAGTCTCCCCTTTAGTTAACATATTTATTCTCTATTACCTAATATGTCCTAATTTAGTTACCATACACGTGTATCCACATTCATATTTTTAGAAGAAGATACTTTCCTAGTAAAACATCTATTTACATAATAGTTATAAGTGTTTGGATTACAATCCAACACAAAAACTATCATAGAGATATCAAAATCCATAATTTACATTGCCATTGTTTATATGAAAAGAATTAATATTAAATTTCAAACTCAAATCTAATCTTTAAAGATCCGCAACTGATATTAAGTTTCGACGTACCTTGGTATAAATAAGAAATCATGAAGCAGAATAACACGACCTTCACAAAAGTGTAACTTGCATGTAAGAGTCCATTTCACCTCCACTTTATCATCGTTCCCAACATATATCGACATTGTACTAGCTAGATATCGACGGAACTCCATAAAAGCTTCTTGATCCATGGTTGTATCGTCTATCATTCATAAGTCTACAATCCACATAGGATAAGATTTAGATAACATGAAAGTGCTAGAAACATAAACTACTCTAAAGAACAATTCCCAAGAGCTACCTTCTTTGACTCAAGACGGTCCCAACAAAGTAACACAGCACTGATAGTTGTAACATTTCAACTTGCTCTTGTCTTTCGTCTTTCCGAACCATTTTTCTTTCTTGTTGCGTTTGAGCTTGTTCTTTTTTAGGTCCATGTCCAATATTGTTTCTCGCCCTTGTTTCAATTCTTTTACATTTAAAGCCCGAAGCTTTTTCTTTTCAAGCCACAAAAGCATGTCCCATGGATTTAACTACTCCAAGCCTCCCATCCTCTAGTTCAACATGGCCATCAGAATTAGTAAAAGTTTTGATACTATCATTGCAAGTCAGATTGACTTTCAGATGTTCCCACTTATTAGGAAGAGATCAGATCAAAACCTGAACTTTTTGTTGATTGGAGAGTATGTGATTGGCCGACTTCAGCTCCCTGGTCATGTTAGACATAATCCTAACATGTTGTTTGATGTTATGACCAGGAGATTTATTATAAGTGTTAAACTTAATTGTCAACTGTTTGAGTCTAGTCATACTACTATCATCACATTTCTCTCTCAGATACATTCAGATATCATGAGCAGTCGAAAAGTGCTCACACCCGTTAATTAGATCATTTACCATAGAACTTACCAAGATTGCACGAATACTGGAATCTTTCTTTTTCTATAATTGGTAAGTTTTCTTGATCTCTTTAATGTTGAGTAATCTGACCAGTACTTGGGTCTTATATCACGTGGTTAAAATCAAGAAAACTTGTAGGCTAGAGTACGTGACTTGTCTAGAATTTCAATTGTAATGTCATTCCAACGAATGAAAAGTGTTCTCATTAGATGATGTATTTTCTCCACCTCACATATATATTATCCCCAAAGCATCACTTCTAAACACATTGTTTCGAGAAGTTTTATGTATTGTACTAAGTTATATCGCGAATCCATTTCATAGTTTTTAAACATCTAAAGATGTTTAAAAACTGTGCATAAATGTAATTATGCCTAATTAAGCACAAACTGAAAACAAGTTACAATAGATCATATAATCTAATCAAGACCTACATCAGTAATGAACGTAGAAAAATATGGGAATTTAAATACTTTTAAATATTTTTTAATTTTCAAAAATCAAGAGCATGTCAAAGATTAACTCCCAACAGGCATTTAATAAATATTCTTGACTTTACTAAAAAAATTCAGAATTTAATCAAGTTTAACTATTTGAAAATTAATATTTAAGTGTATAGAAAAATCAAGAATATTTTAGGGACCAACTTGCAATTTTTAAAATTGCATTGCACCTTTCACTCGCCCATATGCATTAAAGCAATTTTTTCTAGAGTAACGTTATGTAACCCCAATAGGGCTACATAGTATTACTCTTTTTTCTAATAGCAAAAGAACCTCCTACGTGGATCTGTGATGCAGGAGGATCCGAGTCAGACGATGCCGAACTGTCTGATAGTACGTTAATGGTGCTAAGATACCATGAGTTGGCAGATCAGTACAAGATTTACAAATAATTAGCAGTATTTCCTAATTGGGGCCATTTACGAGCATGTTTCGGTATTTTGGCCATAACTTTTGCTACGGTTGTCTGAATCATGCCCATGACCCTAATCCGAAAAAGGTCTTTTCGACGCGCACGACGTGGTCACCTACCTTTGCTGGTGAGCATTGATTTCGAAGCTGATTTCAGCTGTTTTCCTTTCCGAATTATCAATTTAAGTTATTTTTTTACCGTTTATGGTAATATTTCGATTACCTTTTTGACATAGAATAAGAGCTCGATTTGAGCTGAATTTTGGTGATATTGTTTCTTTTATTAAGTATGTTATTTTGGTAGTAAAATTAGAATTTACCATTTTTGATAAATTTTCACTAATTTCGTATATTCGACTATATAACCCGACTTGTGGTTATTTTTCGTCAGTTGTTGAATAATAGAGATTTCTTATCATTTCCTTTGGTGTTCCTCTTGCTTTATTCCTTGTTTTTGTCTATTGATTCCAGCCTGTAGAATAATCGTTATTCTGCTCGACATCAGTTGGTATCAGAGCATCAGCATCTTCTTAGGACTAGATTTCATCAGTCAATCATGGTTGGTGGTCGTGGTCGCAGAGGGCAGGTTCCGAATGATGAAGTCCCATACCGTGATCGTAACGTTAAAGAGGTGATGATTGAAGACTTACAGAGGCAAATTGTAGAGTTAACTCAGCGTCTAACGGTGCAGGATCTCGGTAACCGCGAACTGGAGGGTCATGAGTTTGATATCAGTTACGAAAACCCGTATCACAACCCTCCTGGAGTCTGGGAGTGTCGTGGTCAGGAGGATCGTCATGTGGATTTCGGCTTTCGAATGGATCTACCAGAGTTTTCTGGTACGTTACAGGCTAAATGTTTTGTTGATTGGCTAAATAAAGTGGAACATATCTTTGAGTATAAGGAGGTTCCAAATCACATCAAAGTAATGTTAGTTGCCATCAAACTTAAGGAGATAGCATCTGCGTGGTGGGAACAGTTGGGGCGTTCACGCAGTAGGCATGGTAAGGTCAAAATCACAGATTGGGAGAAAATGAAGAAAAAGATGAAAGGTCACTTTATTCCTTTCGGTTATACTCAAACTTTGTTTCAGCGACTTCATTCTTTGAGGCAAGGCGCAAGATTGGTTGATGACTACACAGAAGAGTTCTATCAGTTGGTGGCTCGGAATGATCTATCTGAAATGGAAGAATAGATGGTAACAAGATACTTAGGAGGGTTGCGACAGTCCATACAGGATGTCCTCAGCCTTCACTCGCTGTGGACTGTTTCTAAAGCATACCAGCGCGCACTATGTACTCTATATAAACACTGTAATTTTATATTAATTTTAGCCCGTCAATAAAATAAGCCCTATATTATTTCCCACTTTTCCCTTTATTTTCTGTATTCATCTCTCATCTTTCTCGAGAATAATACACATTGGCCTTGATCTATGGAAAATGACTATGAAATCTAGTCACATCTATCGCTGGCTTCTAATAGGAGAAGTATGATGACTGTTGCGGCGCCACCACCAATGATACCGTAGAGTATGCTAATGGACGAGCACGATCAAATATTGAAGTGGCCACGACTTGTGTTGGACTCTATAGTTGTATAAGAGATTTGTGGATTATGTGGCTCATTGGGGATCAAGAAAGACGTGTCCATGATTATAATCCAGCAACAATAATTTCAAATAGTAGTGTAAGAGATGGATATTTTCATCAGAAGATCTAAGGGTCTGTTTGATTGCAAGAGTGAAATTTGGGTGGAAAGAAAATGAATTTCAGGGAATTGAATTGCCTAAAATTGTTTTTCCTAGGAATTGTCAATTAATTGTGTTTGATTGGTATAATTTTTCACTTGAAAAATGTTGAAATTCTGGATCTTTTGGTATTCGTTTGACTTTATTTTTTATGAAAATTGTCCATTAAAGGGAAAAAGACTTTTACAACTGTTCATAAAATTTGTTTTCACTGTCAAAAAAAAAAAAATTAAAAAAAAAAAAGCTGGGAACTATTTTCCCACCAAAGTGGTGGGAAAACCAATTCCACAAAATCATGGGAAAAGGGGACACGTGGCGGGTAGCAGGAAAACATTTTCCATGAAAATTTTTGGCTATCAAGAATGACAAAAGTGGGAATTGAAATTTTAATTCCATTTTTCATGGAAAATAATAGCCTATCAAACAAGCCCTAAATGAATTAAGAAGGAAAATACAAGTGCTGGTTCAATCTAGAATAAAACATTCATCATATTATACTTTCAAACAATTTTTGCAGGCCAAACACATATAGTACCAACAATCGAGAAGTAGTCATAAGAAGACGATGAATGAGAATGGAATTTTTTCCAGACAAATTCATCTACTAGATTTGGGAAATAAAGTAAAAAGGATTCTGCATATTGGTCTAAGTTCCCAGACCAATCGAATTCAACCAGGGAACCATCGATGATTATTTTGTAACCGATGTCAACCCCAGAATTTCTTACTTCACTCAAAATGTCGACTTGAGTGGAATTGTATTGAGATTTGATAATCTGGTTATGAATGAATTCGAGGTGAAACAAAAAGGATGGTGATGTCCTTTGAAGCAAGTTTAATGGCTAGATTGACAAAGGGGATTATATGGCCTAGTAGATGGAACGAGATCATCATGGTATGGGGCTTTCAAGGATTCTCTATATCTGCCATTTTTTAATACAAGACTTTTGAACAAACAATGGTCCAAAACGAGGTGGAATCAGCAATGACAAAATGAAATGGAATTGATGTTTATCACTTATTATTTGTCACTCTTTTTTAATTTTTGTCAGATTCAAACTTATAGATTTTATGTTCCTAAAATAAAGTTATATTATATGTTTAGTTAATACAAGTGAATCATAATTACAAAGAGACAACATGTAAAAGAAAATCAATCACGCTTAAATATATTGTAATATTTGATTGATGTTTGTCACTATTTTAAATTTCTGTAATTTTTTTTGAACTTAAGTCAATTGAATTGCTTCCTTCCATATTTAATGCCACCGAAATAAAAATCATTTAAACAATTTGTTTCTAGTACTAAATTTCATTCTTTATTGATTGAGCATCGAGTTCAAATAAGATTGACTTAAGTGGAGGTCAATGGGTTGGTTGAGTAGGTTGAGTTGGTAGATGACAGTGACAGTGACAGTGAATTGACTCAAGGATGTTTGGCACTGAACGGAGAAAGATGAGGATAGTGATTGTGTCACTTTTATTTATTTATTTGTGTCATTTTATTAAATCGATTCCAATGTTTTAATTTGTGTTTCGTTACTTTATTGAATTTTTATTACTTTTTTTTAGTGTTTGTAACTTTTAAAAATTTATGCAACTTTTTTTGTATTTCTCACTTTTTTTGAATTTCTGTCATTTTTTTTTAATTCGGTCACTTTTTAAAAATTTCTGTTACTTTTGAGCAACAATTTTTTTTTTTTTTTTTAAAAGTGATAAATTTAAGAAGTGACATTACGCCACTTTTTTTAATAAAAAAGTAACATTGTGTCACTTAATTTTACACAATATTTTAAATTTTTTTTTTTTATTTTCTATCACTTTTTGAAATTTCTGTTATTTTTTTAGTAACAAACATCACTTTTTAATTAAAGTGAAAAAATGACACTTAAAAAAGTGAAAAAAAGTGACACTTGATTTTAAATAGTATTTTTACTTTCAAAATACTTTTCATATGATTTTTCAAAAGATTCCTAATTTTAATGGTATATTTGTAAGTTGTCCAAAAATAAACACTTAAGTTTAATTCTTTCACAAAAATAATAATAATAATAATAATAATAATAATAATAATAATAATAATAATAATAATAATAATAATAATAATAATAAACTAGAATTTTGAATATGAAAGAAGAGAGTTTTTGATCTTTTCTTTTTTGGGAATGGAATATGATATCTCGAAATTGATTTTCAATTGTTTTGTATTGATTATTAGACATTTATTTATAGATCTCAATCAATACTACACGAAATGGTGCTAAGTATGATGAAAAGTGGCGATTTTCCATCCAAAAAGGCGCCAGATTTTAGTTTGAAAAAACCAGCCAACGGCTTGTTTTTAACTATATCCGGCTGCATAGGTTGTTCAATGGTAGGGCATACAATCCCTGCAAGCCAACATAAGACCGCATGCCACCATGGTTATTTTGGCCCTCAATTCTGTTCCACACATTTTTTGTTGATTTTTGAACAACAATTTCAACAATCTTCCAATGTTCAATATTCAATAAAATCCCATATTCAAAATATACAATACTATGAATAAGGATTAGATATCTTTCGATTTGAATATAACCATAGTCTTAATCAAAACAAAGTAAAGTCGAAATCAAAGGTATCGTAAAAGCTTTGAACTAATTATTTCTTGTGATAATACCAGTAAAAACACACACACAAGTATTACGTGTTCTCAAGTTCATCACTTTTGCTTGACACTAATATGACCTTGCGCTTATCCCATTAAACAATCTCTTAAGAAAAAAACTCCAACACTCTATTGAAGTGGCATCACTTCGAAGTTTATCTAGGTGAAATTCTTCTACTATCTTTATTACTTTTAGAGATACTTACACTTTGGTATTGAATTTCATTAAGAACTTAAAGCTCAACAGGTTATCACATATTTTATAATATTGAAATTATTCACATATCGAATAACTTGTTGTTACCCTTTGAACCCGTGAATTTACTTGTTAAATAATGACAAGTAGGGTTATCATCATTGGTGAATCTTTTGTTTTAAGAGTTTTAACCATATCTTACTCGAAATAGATATTACTAATTCTCTACTTAGTGATTTAGTTAGGGGATCTACTAGATTTCCTATTGACTTAACATAATTTAGGGAAATTATTCTACTCTTGATTAATTTCCTTATGTTGTTATGTCTTAGATTCATATGTTTAGATTTTCCATTGTATGTCTTTTCTAATGTGGCCTGACTATCACACATGATAGTTATCGAAGATGTATTCTTCGGTCCCAAAGGTATCTCATAAAGAAGGTCCTTAAGCCACTCAACTTCTTTCTCGACATCTGATAACACTACAAATTCAAATTCCATATTTAAATGTGTAATACATGTTTTTTTCCAAGAAACAACACTTCCTCCAAGAGTAAACACCTAACCTGAAGTTGATTTACTTTCACATGTGCTAGAAGTCCAACTAGCATCGATAAATCCTTCTAATATAGTCGGGAATTTAGAATATTATAGACCAAAGTTCTTGGTTTTCTTTAAATAGCCAAGAACTCTTCCAATGACCTTCCAATATTCCTTTTCCGGATTACTAGTAAACATATTAAATTTATTAATTGCAAATGTTATGTATAGTCTTGTGCATTGAACTGCATACATAAGACTTCCTATAGCACTTACATACTCCAATTGAGCAATTTTTCTTTCATCATTATTTATAATTTTTAAACTTGGATGAAGATGGGTATTAAATTCTTTTATATTCAAATGATTGAACTTATTAATCACATTCTCAATATAATGTGATTGACTCAAGCAGAAACCCAGACTACTTTTTGTAACTTTAATACCCAATATGGTATCCACTTGTCTAAGATCTTTCATCTTGAATGTGGAACATAGAAACATCTTCGTTTCTTTAATTACATCCATATGATTATTCATAATCAACATGTCATCAACATAAAAACAAACAATGATTACACATTTATCGCACACTTTAGAATATAAACATTTATCTACACTATTATTTATGAAACCAAACGAATTAATAATTAAGTCAAATTTTTTTATACCATTTCTTATGTGTTTGTTTTAAACCGTATAACGACTTTACTAACTTACACGCCTTATGTCCATTTCTGGGTAGAGCAAACTCTTCGCGTTGTTCCATATAAATCTCCTCATCGAGATCCCCACTTAAGAATGTCGTCTTAACATCCATTTGATGAACATATAAGTCATGTATTGCTACTAATGCGAATAAAATCCTAATTGAAGTTATTATTGCTATCAGTGCATATTATCAAAATAATATATTTCTTCCTTTTGTCGATATCCTTTAACTACTAATCTAATTTTAAAGGTATTAAGAGAACCATCAACATTGTATTTTCTCCTAAACACTCATTTACATTCAATAGGTTTGGATCCGGATGGTAAATCAATAAGTTCTCATGTATTATTAGACAAAATTGAATCCATTTCATTTTTAATTGCATCTTTTCAAAAATTACCATCACGAGAAGCCATAACTTCTATATAAGTTTTAGGATCAGTCTTGTTAGCCCAAGAATAATTAACCAAGAGTGGGATGAATTGGTTTTTTGAAACTTTTTGAACACTTAGTCTCAAAATTATTCAACACACAAGATACAAATGCTAAGTGTAATACAACAAGTAAATATGAAAATATGATGACTTAATTCAAGTATGATATAACACAATGTAAATATCAATTTAAAGTAAAGTGCAATAGTGTAAAGATAGCAAACCAATTTAATGGGGTTCGATCCAATACAATGATATACGTCCCCGTTACCAAGCCTCTTCGTCACGAGCAAGGTCAAATCCACTAACGTAAATGGTAACTTACAAACAAGGAGAACCGATCCTTTTACAATGTTGAGCTTTCCGAGATCTCAACGCGACCCACACTATTGAGCTTTATGGGACCTCAATATGACCCACACAGTGACTTACAACAAAGTGCACCAAACCCTATACAATATTGATCTTTAAGAGACTACAACACGACCCACAATTCAAATGGATTTTACAATTGAAATCTTCTCTTCTTTATGAATAATAAATTCAAAGTTGAGAACAAGAAAAGAAGAGGCAAGTACTTCAATAGATAGCAAAGATAAAGCTCAAGTGTTGATGTTGCAAACTTTGATAAATGATAGATGATGAAATGGTTTGTATGTTGTATCAAAGTTTTCAACCGAATGATCTCTCTTAACAAATAATACAAGTTAAGTATAGATAGAGATTTACACTTCAATATAAGTGTTGTTAAAGAAAGTTTTTATCAAGAATTTGAAAATAGATGAGATTAAAAAGTTTCTTTGCAAAATAAAATTCTTGATGAAATAAATAAAAATTAGTTTGGATCAATCAAGAAATTCTTTGTAATGAGATAGAATATAAATACAAGTAAGCTCAAAGATTTTTAATAAATTCTCTCCAAAGATGTTCAAATTGAATGTAAAGAGAGTTGGTATTTATAGATGAAAATCTACCGTACCAGACGCACCATACCGGACGGTCAATTTATCCATTATTTTTTGTCAGAAAATCAGACCGTTGAAAATTTGACCGTTAGGCCAAAATTTGGTTGTACCGGACGTCCGGTAAAACCATTTTTGGCCCGAAACGACTTTACCGGATGTCCGGAAAAATCAGTTTTGGTCCGGAATGTCCTCGTTTTAGTTTTTCTCAAATGTAAGTGTTGGAGAAACGTTTAAAAATATTTTTGAAAGTATTTGTCATATTTAATAATATGTGTTTCGATTTCTTACCTTTGAAAAAACATATTCTTTAGGTAAAACATTTTTGTCGTTATTTTTCGATTGTAAAATCAAAACTTGAGCTCATCACGAATCATTGCCAAATATTGAAATATTTTACATGTACATATAAAAGTCTAAGTACTTTGTCTTCAATGTCTCGACGTGCATGCTTGATCGTACTTCCACTTTTGTCTCGATTCTTATTGAGGCATCTTTTTGCGGGTTTTGCAATATCATTTTTCATAGCCTTGTTTGATCAATTTTGTATCTACGCCGAGAGTTGTATGCAAATTACTTGGCCTCGAACTTCGTGTTTTCGATATTATTCTTGTACAATAATCACTATAGACACTCAAAATCAATTTGTTAGAAATAAACATAATTTTATTGGTGATAATCAAAACGAGATGTCAACCATAGGTCAACAGGTGTCCACTTGTAGAACATAAGTAATTGTTCTTACAAAATTCTTCTAATTTCCTTCTACTAGGTAATAACTTGAGAGTCAATTTCATCCGGACCTAAAGATTTCTCAATTCGAGTTCTTTTGCTTCTTCGTAGTTCTTAAGATTCATGAACATCTTTAGAAAACGTTCCATCTTGTGTTCCACCCGAGCTAGAGATTTTATTGTAGGTATCCCTTAATTCATTACCCAAAGATAGTGAATTCTCAAAGAACTCAATATTACCTGATTCAACTATTACATTGGTCTCCAAATTTAACAATCTATATGTGGTATTTTGGGACTCCAATCACGCCAGTTTCCAGGCTCCGAAAAACCAATCGAACACCACATGACTTCAAGCTCGACCCAAAATCTTCCTCCACTTGGTTGCTCCAAGATTTACATCCACAAAAGATCATGGTGGTGGTGGTTAGAAAGACAACATAGGAAGGAAGAAGAATATGGTAACAATGGTAGAGTCTCACCAAGAAAACTCCCAAACCGGTTGCCTCCCTCTTTCTCTCAACTGCCCCCTCTCTCACACTCCTCACTTGCACCAACTTACAACACAGGTTTTACATGAGAGATGGATGTATATTAGGTTACATAATTGGGCGAAAAGGATGTGCCAACATAATAATAGGTAAATGGGTATAACCAATAAACCCCATACTAATCAAAACTACCAATCCATCTCCATCTTGAGCATTCCAAAAGTATCGGTAGTATTCGAGTCGAGCCAAGTCTATAGTATTGATAAATTACCCATCAACTATTTTAAATCATCGCCCAGATTTATTAGGTATCAAAAACCCAACACTGTATGATTTGCTATTAGTAGCATAATCAACAAAGGCACATTTAATGTCTCTTGGACCCAATTTAGTTCTATTAGGGTTCATGTTCTTATCATATGCAAGACACTCTCATGCTTTGAAGTATACAATGTTAAGTTTTCTTCATTTCCACAATTTATAAGGAGAAACCTTTGTATATTTCAAAGGAATTCTATTTAATATTCTACATGCACTCAACCATGGTATTTATCATCTCAACTAAAGTTATACTTTTCATTTCAACTAAACCATTTTGTTCGGATGTCCTATGTGCAAGACATTGATGAATTATGCCTTATTGTTCACAATACAAGTTAAAATCACTAGAAAAATATTTAACTCATCTATCACTTCTTAGAATTTTTATTTTCTTAAATGATTTTCTATTTCATTTTTATATGCTTTAAACATATCAAAAACTTCATGTTTATGTTTTATTGAATAAATATAAGTATATTTAGAGTAATCATCTATAAAGATAATAAAATACAGATTCCCACCTCTAATTAATATACCATTTAATTCACATATGTTTGTATAAATTAATTCTAAAATATTAGAAGTCATATTTATACTTTGATAAGGCTTCTTAGTCATTTTAGATTCTACACATGTTTCACATTTAAATGCATCATTTTCATTATATGATATTAAGTCGCATTTTAGCATTCTTGTTATGGTACTCTTACCTATGTGACATAATCTAGCATTCCGTAAAGTAATTGAATCAATCAAATGAGCAAACTCAACTTTATTATTATTTAACTTGTCAACGATATAAAGTTTGACCATTCCTTCTCTAGTTATCTTCAACTTACTTATATGATGTTATTTAATTAGGATCAAGTTATTTTCTCTTATTTAAGCCCAATTTTGAACCACATTCCTTAAAAAATCATTTTTCTCTAAATTTATTTGCAAAACCATATATTGACCCAGTAAAATAATTTTACATATAAATCCAAAAATTCACCTTATGTTTTAACTATACATTCTGTTGACGTCAAAATTGTATGGACAAAATTCAAGTTAACTTCGAATATAAATAATGATTTTTACTGATAATGACTTGTAAATTATAAGAGTAAACTACAAGTATTTTTCTTTTTTCTTGGAAAATGAGATATTTGAAATAACAAGTGTTTTGAATCCTCTTGTGTCAGTCTAATTCATTTACTGTTGTCTGCCTCATAGTAGAGGCGCAACACGCACCACACCCATTTCTCTCCCTGCAATCTCTCGGCCTCACACCACCACCAAACCTGGCAAAACACCATCGACCACCCAAATCACTAGAATGTAGATGCGAAAAATCATCCATACCTCACCAAATCTCAAACTCACTCACATATGATCATGTACACTCCTTTTTTTTTTTTAGTTTTATTTCACCAAACTCGATGCTACGATGGTAGGGTGGCATACATATCTTAAAGTGGGACATAACATATATAAATCTTACTCTGCTTTTTTTTTTTTTTTTTTTTTTGGCTTTTCCATTTCCCCAAACTTATTCATATGGTAGTGATTTATGGTGAATCAAATGATCGTGGTGCTGGTGCCGGTGATGATGGAGAGTGAGAATCTACTTTATGGTGTGAGTGATTGTGGTCCAATTTGGGTCAAAATCAAATTAGAAAAATGAGTTCAATAGTCATTTATGTCCCAACCTAACCCATATCCACCCCTAAATGGGGATTAGGGGAAGAAACCCTTGACCTTTGCCATGAAAACAATAATTACTAACCAGCCCAAATAAGAAGAATTTGTAGTTATTTTATATTAGTATTGTAGCATATATTTATTTTTATAAGAGGAAAACATTGTTACACTTAAAAATAGGTGTATGGTTTTGGACACCATTCTCAACAAGTTTAGGAGGGGTTGGCAAAAGACAGAGATTTCAACAATGAAAATTCCTTAGGCATTTGCAATCGGAAAAGATTAGGACAAATTGGATGAGAGAGAGAGAGAGAGACTGACTGACTGGGATCAACCCTATGAAGCTCCATTTTAAATCTTGGAGGCTAAAAAAGCCAGAAGATTAAAAAACTACCCCAAAAATTATTAAATTGATAAATACTACGAATGCTAGTAGAAGCAGAAAGACCGTAAAAAATATATGAAGCTTCATAATGTGTACTTTTTCAAGTTTCTGCATTTTTTTAATCACATGTTTAGATTATTTTTTTACCAAATTAGTTGAATCCGAAAGACTTGAAACGAAATTAACCAAGAATTAAACATCAGTTCTTTGAATTGTCAGCTAGTAGCACTTGTCCATGGAAGTATCTATAAGCATAAGACCCTGGAGAAGGGACTTCTAATCAGCACAGTACGGTCAAAACTAGATCCTTCATTGGGGAAACTCCATTTTCTTTGACTTGTGCATGGGTTAGAAGCCATCATTTCCCTGGAAATTGGCATGGTACTCCATCATCGTAGGGGCGGAGCCCAGTATGCTCCAACGTGGGCAAGCCATCGTTTCCCTGGAAATTGGCATGGTACTCCATCCTCGTAGGGGCGGAGCCCAATATGGTCCAGTGTGGGCACAGGCACACACTAGACTTTTGGGTGCAAGTTTTTTTTTTTTCCTTAAGTTATATGTTGTGTCCAGCCTAAGAAGATAGCCCAAAATCATGACCAAATAACTACCCAGCATCCCAGACCCAGCAGGCCAGCCAATCCCCAAAAATGTAAACCCCAATTCACTTCACTCGTCTACAATTTCACTTCCAGTCTTCCCAAATCCGCACCGCCTCCACCTCCACCTCCAGCCCTCTCAATCTCTTGAGTCCTCATGGTTGTGGTTGTGGTTGTGGCTCCGCCCCCTTACCGATACCTAATTATAGTTCTATTCCAAACAATGGCAATCGGCACTCAGCAGAGGATATGGTTGAACAGAGGTAAAGTTTTCAGTTTCCCACTAATTTTCTCAACATTGTTCATTGAATGAAGCTCTTTTTTAACACTAATTTGAACATTTTTGTACTAAATTAGTATATTAATCGATTTTGTGCCCGATTGTGAAGCACCCGACCCCGAATTTTTTGGCTTCTTTCTCTAGAGAATCATGTATCTCCATTAGTAAGCTCGACACTTCTATTTATTTGATGAATGGGTGAAAATTTATTTATTTTCCTATACGTACAGAATGATTATATGCGGTTCTGGTGGTGTAGCCATGTAGAGATTCAACTGTTAAGTTTGTTATCCGTTATGAATTGAAATTTGGGTATTGTTGAAATTTAGCTATTATTGAGTAGAAGTTGCTGAAATTTGGGAGTTGTTGAATTGCAATGGTTGAAATTTGGGTGTCTGTTGAATTGAAATGGTTGAAATTTGGGTGTCTATTGCAGTTTAATTGAAATTGTTTAAACTATGTTATTTTTGATATAGTTATATTATTATTATCATTACATCCATGATAAAAACTCGACGTTCAACATCGATAAATTGTGTCCCCGACAAAAAATCCTGGCTCCGCCCCTGCATCCTTGAGCTTAATATAACAACGATACAAATAGTAAACTCGAGAATGGGGAGCTTGATCTCCTGGAAGAAACAAATGATCGAGCATGAACGAGTAAATGCCATGTAACACCTTAATTACCTAATAAATTCCCTCTTCCTGCATATTCTTTCTATTGATAACAAAGTGTAATGAACATATATACCTGAAGCAGATTCCTGTTGATGGATATTTTTTTATTCAGCACTAGTTATCAGAAATACAAACTAGGGCACTTTACCTGTCTGATATTTAACATTGAGACAGGAAATTCAACAAATAAATTTAACTTACAAATTGCAATTACTGTTTATATGCTTGGTGGACTGCAAGATCCTCCAAACACCAATCCCTTCCAGAAATCTCTAATAGGGGCACTGCTTTTTAAATTCATTAACATCGGCTAGCTAACTTGGAAGTTGAAGGATTTGCATTTGCTGCTAATATATGTCGTGAAGAAACGTGCGGTTTAGGCGGGATTTGCAAGGATTCTACGTTCCCTTCTAACATTTCTAACACTCTTGTCATCGATGGCCTCATTGTAGGATCAGTTCGTATGCACCATAGGCCAACTATGATCATTTTCCTTACCACCAAATGTTCGTCTTTATTCACAATGCGATTGAGATCAAGTTGAGCATTTTGTGCGAGGTGATTATATATCCAATCAGGAAAATATATTGAACTTGATTGATCAGCATCGACATCAATATTTTTCGTCTCACCAACCATTTCCAGAACCATCATCCCAATAGCTATAGACATCTGATTTGTAAGAAACTTCTCCAAGGGTTCTATAAACTAATTCTGGAGTTATGTACCCTATTGTCCCCCTCACCCCTAACATTGACACTGTACTGGACCTCAAAGCAAAATCCGAGGAGATTGACAATGTTAACGTGCGAAGTTGTGCTAATACTTGCAACCTCATTGATGAACTCTTCTCCATTACCTTTTGATGCTTTCAAAATCTTTACTGCTACAAGACGGTCATTTTGTAGCTTTCCTCTATACACAATAGCAAAGCCTCCTTCTCCTAACTTGTCACGGAATGAATTGGTCATCCTCTTGAGATCTGAGGATTTGTATCTTCTTGGCGCACGATCCCCATGGTTCTTCAAGAATAGTTCAATATCCTTCTCGTTTTGCGTTTTTCCTTTCCAAATGAGTGTATAGTTTCTTCTGTTGAAAGTGAATAAGATTACGAAGAAGAGGGCTAGTGTACCAGCTGGAATACCTGTAATGAGAAACAACGTCTATATTAATAAATTGAAATACATAAGAAATGGTACTAAAACTTTAAAGATATACCCGCGATTAAAATCAGTTTCAATTTACTTTTCCCCTTTCCCTTTTCTTTTTCTTCTGCTGCTGAAGTAAAAACACGTGTTAGATCCAGCAAACATATTAAACAAGAAAGAATTCGTTTTTCTCATTATACTCTTCTGCACCTATAACATGTTAATCATGAAAGATCTAGTAAGTGTAAAAGATTTTCGTCCTGTTATACTGGAAAAGACCATTAGTATGTAACTGATTAACGTTGAACTCTGTACACGATTGGGATTCTGATTTAAAAATCAAACGACAAATTATAGACTATGATGCTAAAATACAAATACATGAAAAATGGATAACTATGTATTGATTCTTGGAGTTTCATATTAAAAGCTTAACCTTATTACATATTTAAACTCACAATAGCTTACCATCAAAGTATTATGTAGTGATTGTACCTTTTTGACATTCAAATTGATTCCTAATGTTAGTTGTACATTGGTCCGGTATTGTCAGGGGCGGAGATAGGGGTGGGCTAGCCCACCTTTGCCCAAGCCCAGCCCCTGGTTAAAAAAAAAAAAAAAAATTCGTTGATGCCCAATTAGCCCACTGTCCAACCCAATAGCCACAGTCCAAACCAATAGCCCAAAATTTGTTAAGCCCAATTTCCCCCTCCCTCAATTTGAAAACCCAATTTCATCCGTCAACCCTTTCTCCCTCACACCACCAAACTCTATCACTCTCTCAACAGAACACCAACCTGCCGCTTGCCGCCTGCCCGAAGGCCGAAACAGACCTGCCGACCTGGCGTGACTAGCGTCGGTGACCACCAGCGACCTGCTCAACAGCTCCAGCTCCGCTGCTCCAGCTCCTCCCCTGCTGCTGCCGGCTACCCCTCCGTTGAATAGCCAGCCGCAAACGGACACCAGGTACCAAGGTAAGGTATTCTAATTAGTAATTTCTAAATCTGGAACTGGAATATAGTTTAGGCTGGAATGGATATAAATCATATAATGATATTGATATTATGAAAGAGATGAAACCATGGCCATGAATGATGTTGATGTATAATGTATTGATAATTTATTGATTCATAATTTCAGATTAGGGCCATTAGGCTTTATAGTTTATAAATAATAATGAATGTTTAAACTTTAAAGTGTAATTAATATCTAAAATCTGAAATTATGAATAAATTATAAATCTCATTGTTTAATAAATTATTATTAATAATCTAGAACTCACTTTCAATAATAATGAAATGCTTAGATAATAAATAATGAATTATGAAATGCTCAAATGCTCACATTAATGTTTAATAAATAATAATGAATGTTTAAAGTTTAATTAATATCTAAAATCTGAAATTATGAATAAATTATAAATCTCATTGTTTAATAAATTATTATTAATAATCTAGAACTCACTTTCAATAATAATGAAATGCTTAAATAATAAATAATAATGAAATGCTCACATAGTCACATTAATGTATAATAAATAATAATTTTTGAAAGTGAGTTCTTGCTTAATTGTTTTGGCTTGGGGTAGAACTAGAAAGAGAGAGTGAAGATGCGTATTTATGAATTATGATGGCATTGTTTTGAAGTTTTTTTTTTTATATTTATGCTCTTAGGTTTAATATGGAGGAAGATCGACCCTCTTCCAAGAAAGGAAGAATTTTGTTATCTTTCTTTTCAAAGAGTAACAAATATCAGGATACTCCAATTCCTACGACGTCCACTCCAAATCCAATTTCATCTCCTGAAGTTGAACGATCTTCACCTTCTAATTTTAATGTGGAACCATTTGATTCTATTGAACGGGACCCAAGAAAAAGAAAGCAAATATGTGAACATCCATTAATGAACGCGATCAGATTAGGTGAGCCTATCTAAATATTGGACATTATCAACCAAAACTTTTGAACTATCAGAGTAAAGAATGTGGAAAGCAGAAACGTCGATTTCAAGAGCGTTGGTACAATCAATTTCCTTGGTTGGAATATTCACCTTCAACACACAAAGTATATTGTTTTTATTGCTTCCTTTTTCTCAATGATAGTGCTCCATCTATTATTTCATCATTGGTTACAGTTGGATTTGACAGTTGGAAGAGGGTTAACCAAGGAAGTAAATGTGCATTCCTTATTCATGTTGGTACAACATCATCATCGTATCATAATGGTTGTAACAGAAGAGCTGAAGATCTAATGAAACCAACTCAACATATTGATAAGGTAATGCATTCTGTATCGGTTGAGGAAAAACAAAAGAATCGTTTGCGTCTAAAGACCACTATTCAAAGTGTTCTATGGTTAGCACTTCAAGGTTGTTCCTTTAGAGGCCATGACGAGTCTCCAACTTCAATGAATCGTGGGGAATTTCATTGAAATGGTAGATGCATTTGGAAAAATGAATACAGAAGTAGGAAAATTTGTGTTGGATAATGCTCCCAAAAATGCTACATACACGTCTCCAGACATTCAAAAAGAGGTTTTAAACATTATGGTCAATAAAGTTCGACAAAAAATTCGTGACGAAATTGGGGATGCAAAGTTTTGTATTCTAGTTGACGAAGTACGAGATGAATCTTCACGGGAACAAATGGTCATTGTCTTGAGATATGTGACTAGTAATGGAATATTGATAGAACAGTTTTTTGCAATCAAAAGTGTTAGTGACTCTACTTCATTAACTCTTAAGAATCAAATTTCTGATGTTCTTGTCCGTTTCAACCTTCAAGTGCAAAACATGAGAGGTCAAGGGTATGACGGTGCTAATAATATGCGTGGTACTTGGAATGGATTACAGACATTATTTCTTCGAGATTGTCATTATGCATACTATGTCCATTGTTTTGCTCACCGTTTACAACTCACATTGGTTTCTGTAGCTAGGGATGTCTCAGATATTAATGACTTTTTTCTCATTTGGATTGTGTTATTAATATGATTACATCATCTCCTAGGCATATTAATGAGTTGAAAAGTGCTCAAAGAAAAGAAATTGAGTATTTGTTGAAAATTGGAGAACGAGAGTTAGGAAGTGGGGCTAATCAGATTGGTAATTTGCAACGAGCTTGAGGTACTCGTTGGTCTTCTCATTATAGCTCTGTGAAGAGTTTGATTGATATGTATGCTGCAACTTGCAAGGTGCTTGAGTATCTTAGTGATCATTCTCCAAATGGAAGATCTCGGTCCGAAGTTAGTGGTGTATACAAAAACATGACAACATTTGAATTTATATTTATCTTGCATTTAATGCATAGAATATTAGCAATTACGGATGTACTTTGTCCTGCCCTTCAAAAGAAAACTTAAGACATCTTAACTGCTATGAGATTTGTCCATACTACAAAAGATATCCTTCAAGCGTTGAGAGAAGATGGCTGGGAAGAATCTCTTCAAGAAGTGAACCTTTTTTGCGGAAAAAATGATATACATATACCTGACTTTGATGGTTCGTACATGGTTGGTCGTTCTCGTGGTCGTGAGTATCCTACTATTGAATATCATTACCACTTTGATATCTTCAATGCAGCCATAGATTTTCTGATGATGGAGTTAGATACAAGATTTAATGAGACATTATTAGAACTGATTTCTCTCAGTACGGCTTTGGATCCAAAAAATTCTTTTGCATCATTTGACATGGATAATATTTGTAAGCTTGCAGAGAAGTTTTATCCTGAAGATTTTACGCAGCAAGATATTTATTGTTTGAAAATTAAGTTACAACATTATCAGCACGATGTGATTTCTGAGCCTCAATTTCAAATGCCTACACTTTCTGATTTATGTCGAGAATTGGTTGCAAGTAAAAGGTTGGAGAGTTACGTCATTTTGACTAAGTTGATTTGTTTAGTACTTACACTACCAATTTCAACAACGACTGTGGAGCGAGCATTTTCAACAATGAAACATGTGAAGACGGAAATTCGTAACAAAATGGATGATAGTTTTCTGGCTCATTGTTTAACACTAAACATTGAACGAGAATTTAGTATGAATTTAGATCTAGATTCTATTATAAATGAATTTTATGTTATAAAACATCGTCGGGTACAACTGTAATAGGTAACATTGTGTTTATTCGTATATTACGTTTTATAAATTTTAGCCCCCCGTATGATGAACTCCTGGCTCCGCCCCTGGGTATTGTGACAACCGTTGCAATCATCAGACAGATGCCATTCAAGTTCATATTCATCAGTAAACTGATAGATATTGAACTAACAAGAGGAGAGGAAATCTAATATTCATTCATATTTAAAAATTTTTTACAAGCCTCTATATATAACCAAAGCATAAAGCAAGGAGACATGTCTAATCACACTTTTGTACCTACTACACCAATGTCATACTAGACAATGCATAACTTGTAGTAGCTCACAATTAGCTTAACTTTACATCATATCATAGTGTAAGCTTTAACCAAAAATATGTAACCAAATGACAACCAAAATACATTTGTTTAAAGACAACAAAAGTGTCACATTACTTCATTATTTCAACACTCCTCCTTGACACTTTTGTTGGAAACACAAAGGCAATTTCTTAGTGTTTCAAACCTTTCCTTTGGTAGTGCCTTAGTCAAAATGTCGGCATACTGATCAGCAGAACTGCAATGCATCAATTTCACTTCAAGATGTTCTTGAGCTTCTCTAATTGCATGATACTTGATTTTGATGTGTTTTGTTCTACCATGAAACACATGATTCTTAACCATAGCTACAGCTGATTGATTGTCACAATAAATCACGGTTGCTTCAGTTTGTCTGTAGTTAAGATCCTCCATGACTTTCCTTAACCAAATAGCTTGATTTGTTGCTTCAGAGGCTGCAATATACTCTGCCTCAGCAGTTAATTGAGCAACGGTTTTTTGCTTCATTGAGTTCCAGCAGATAATACTCGAACCCAAGTAGAAAGTATATCCTGAGGTGCTCTTCATATCATCCATCGAACCTGCCCAGTCACTGTCTGTATATCCAGTTAAGTCCAAGTTTTCTGATTTTTTAAACCAGATTCCCATTTCAGCATTTCCTTTGATATATCTAAGAACTCTCTTTGCTGCTTGGAGATGTATTTCAGATGGTTCTTGTCTGAATCTAGAGAGCAGATTTGCAGCAAAGGTAACATCAGGTCTTGTAATGGTCAAGTACAAGAGGCTTCCTACCAAGCTTCTATATATTTTTTCATCAGTTTTCCTGCCTCCATCATCCTTAATTAGTTTCAGATTTTGCATCAAAGGAGTGCTTACTGGTTTGCAATTCTCCATGCTAAATTTCTTTAGCATCTCCTTAACATATCTCTTTTGACAGATGAAGATCCCTTCTTGTGACTGACTTATTTCCATGCTGAGGAAATAATGCATTTCTCCAAGATCAGTCATCTCAAAAGCTTGCTTCATATCCTCTTTCACTTGCTCAATCAGCTCTTGACTGCTGCCTGTTATTAATAGATCATCAACATACAGACTTCTTTCTCCAAATGCTTGATGTAAAGTGTTTGCTCATTTACACTTTTATTGAAACCGAGGCTACATAAGTGTTCATCTATTCTGCTATACCATGCCCTTGGAGCTTGCTTCAAACCATACAAAGCCTTTTTCAACAAATAAACTTTGTCCTCTGCTCCAGTTACTAGAAATCCTTCAGGTTGATCAACGAAGATTTCTTCGGTTAAGTAGCCATTTAGGAAAGCTGACTTAACATCCAGCTGGTGAATTTTCCAATTACCCTGAGCAGCTATAGCAAATAACAATCTGATAGTTTCATATCTTGCTACTGGTGCAAAAGTGTCTGTGAAATCAATCCCAAGTTGTTGAGCATATCCTTTCACAACCAGTCTGGCCTTCAGCTTGTTGATTGAACCATCCGGATTCAATTTGGTTTTGTACACCCACTTGACTCCAATCACATTCTTATTTTTTGGCCTGTCAACTAGCAACCAGGTTTCATTCTTCTCAATCATGTTTAACTCCTCCTTCATTGCAGACATCCATTCTTTAGATTTCTCAGCTTCTGCAAAGTTTGAGGGCTCAAGTTGAGCTGAATTGCACCTGGCATATACATCAGCTAGTGGTCTAGTCCTCAGTGCTTCATTTTCTGAATCTGAGTCACTTTCAGGTTCAGCTTCGCCTTCCATTTCATTCTCTTCATCATTACCAGCATCTTCATTTTGAGGAATCAGTCTTGGAGTTTCAGTTCTGATCTCAGATTTTGATTCCCAATTCCATGAGACTTTTTCATCAACCTTGATATCTCTGCTGGAGATTATCTTCTTGCTATGAGGATTGAACACCCTATAGCCTTTGGCATTACTGCAGTACCCAATTAGTACTCCAACCTCAGCTTTTTGGCTCAACTTATCCCTCTTCACATCTGGTATATGAGTATAGCAAATGCTCCCAAAAACCTTCAGATGGGAGACATCTGGTTTCAATCCATACCAGGCTTCATATGATGTCTTTTTAACCAATGATTTAGTAGGTAACCTATTGAGTAAATAGACTGAAGTATTTACAGCCTCAGCCCAAAATTCCTTAGGCACCTTCTTCTCCAACATCAGACACCTAGCCATCTCCATAACTGTCCTGTTCTTCCTTTCACAAACACCATTCTGCTGGGGAGAATATGGAATAGTTAACTGATGTTGTATTCCCATGTCAGCACAGAATTTGTCAAACTGACTACAACAATATTCAGTTCCATTATCTGATCTTATGGCCTTTATTTTACAGTTGCTCTCATTTTCAACTAGGTTCTTAAACCTTTGGAAAACAGCAGCAACCTCAGACTTCTGCCTCAGAAAGTATACCCAACACATTCTGGTTAAATCATCAATCAACAGAACAAAATACTTGCTGCCATTCAAGGTAGTAGTTCTCATTGGCCCACACACATCAGAATGGATAAGCTGCAATTTTTCTAAAGTCCTTCTAGACTGATTTACAGGGAATGGCAGCCTAGTTTGCTTTCCCAGTTGACAGATCTCACATACACAACCATCATCTTTGTTGATTTCAGTCAGGTTTTCAACAAGCTTTAAATCATGTAATTGTCTAAGTGATGTATAATTAGCATGCCCAAATCTTTTATGCCATAGTGAAGACTCAATGACAGTACTTGTAAGTGCCTGATCACCTACAGTTTTCCATTCTAAAGGGAAACTTCTATTCCTCATGCCAATAGTCATCACTTCTTGATTTGTTGAATCAAATATAGTGCAACTTTTGTCTTTAAATACCAAAGTATAATCTTTTTCAATCAGTTGACCAACACTTATCAAATTTTGATCAATATCAGGTACATATAACACATCAGAAATATACTTGGTACCTGTCACGGTTTGCACTGATATTTCACCAACTCCTTTCACTTCTACAAACTCTCCATTCCCAACTTTAACCCTTGATCTGTAGCTATCATCAAGCTTTACAAATATGCTGGAATCAGAGGTCATATGGTGAGTACATCCACTGTCCAGTAACCACATCACCACACTGCTGCAGGCTCCTTTATCTACTGCTGTGAACAAGTGCTCCTCCTGCTGATGTTTTTCTGCTAACTGAGCCTGTTGAGTTTCGTGCTTCTCTTTCTGATTCTTGCATACTTTTTGAACATGTCCAAATTGTTTACATGCTCTACATTGGACTCCTGGCCTGTACCAACACCATTTAGGAGAGTGGCCTGATTTCTTGCAATGAGGACAGGGAGGATAGCCTTCACCTTTTTCTGAAAACTTGCTGCTTTCTCCCTTTCTCTTTTCAAATTGTTGCCTCTTCACACCAACACTTAGTTGAGCTTTATTCTTTCCCTTGGCAAATAAAGCTCCTTCTACTTGTTCTTCTTGTCTAAATAACCTCCTTTGCTCTGTTGCTTGCAATGCATTTATGAGCTCGGATAATGTAATGGCAGACAAGTCTCTAGAATCTTCAAGTGAAGAGATTTTTGCCTCAAATTTTTCGGGTAAACTGATAAGCACTTTTTCAACCACACGCTTATCAGATAGCTCATCCCCTAGCAACCTTATTTTGTTCACCACCTTCATCAGTCTGTCAGAATAATCTTTGACAGATTCAGTCTCCTTCATTTTTAGTGACTCATACTCCCTCCTGAGGTTGAGGACTTGCATTTGCCTCATCCTTGCATTTCCCCTAAATTCTTCAAGCAATCTATCCCAGGCCTCTTTCGCTGTTTCACAGGTAATGATCCTGGTGAAGATTGAATCAGAAACGGCAGATTGAATGCAGGATAAAGCCTTAAACTTTTTTGCAACCTCCTCACTATGCTGTTTCATTTGAGCTATAGTAGGATTTGCTCTAAGTGGTGGTGGTTCTTCTCCATTTTCTATGATTTCCCACAGATCATAGGCCTTCAAATAAGCCTTCATTTTGGCAGCCCAAATATCATAATTTTCTCCATTAAAGGCTGACGGAAGGGGTGCTGAAAAACCAGTTGAAGCCATCACTCACACTCACCGGTTTTTTTTCCTCAGTTTTTTTTTGATTTCTCCCCTTTTTAATCCTTTCAAAGACCGACTTTTTTTCAGCTCTGATACCACTGATAGATATTGAACTAACAAGAGGAGAGGAAATCTAATATTCATTCATATTTAAAAATTTTTTACAAGCCTCTATATATAACCAAAGCATAAAGCAAGGAGACATGTCTAATCACACTTTTGTACCTACTACACCAATGTCATACTAGACAATGCATAACTTGTAGTAGCTCACAATTAGCTTAACTTTACATCATATCATAGTGTAAGCTTTAACCAAAAATATGTAACCAAATGACAACCAAAATACATTTGTTTAAAGACAACAAAAGTGTCACATTACTTCATTATTTCAACATCCCAGAAATCCATCGAATCTACATCATATTTTGAATACATTGGCACTAGGACAGCTGCACAGCCATCTGGGGTTGAAGGAAGATTCCCAGTTGTATTATAATATACATTGAAGGATTCGCAACCTGAGCAGTTTTTAAAACCCTGGAAATAACTCTTCAATGTGTCACTGTTACTTTTGGTACATCTGAACAAGGTAATATTTGGGAAGATTGTAAAAGAAACAGAAGGAGAGCTTGGAAGAGAAAAATTGATGTATGGTAAATCACAAAATTTATATTTTAAATAGCCTAGAAGAGTAGGGTTTCGAATCAAGAACGCTTGGGAGGAGAACTTTGACAGAATGTTATATGATTGTGATAATCCTTCATTCGCCAGGTGAAGTTTTGGATTACTACCATTGCAATCAACCCTTAAGAACCCACATGCGGGTTGCGAATAATTAGACATAGGAAACTTCAAAGCCCCAAGACTTCCACACTGGAAATTCTTTTGGCATTTGGAATTCACAAAGTTAGGGATAACTAGATGAAAAATAGAGAATAGAACGATAAAACTTGCAGTAGACATATAGACTTTCCTCAAAAAACCATTCCCTTAATCCAGTTTTATACAACGTTGTACTATTCGATTTTCACACCCCCATATTTGCACACCAGCATGACTTGGAAAGTTTTTCCATAAATTTTGTTTTTTGAAAGATCCATTATATGTGTATTTTCTTAAAAATTTTGCACTTTTTAATCATTGATTTTGATCATTTAATTCTTCTTCACTTAAGTAGACTTTGAAAATCTTGCAACGGACATAAACTGGAAACAGCTGCGGGCTTAGTGGTCAATAATTACTCGCTCAATCCAATAAAGATTGGTTTGCTTCCATTTTCACAACAATTAAAAAAATGAAATTAATATAGTTGAAGATATAAATTTTACTTATATTTTTCTAATATACCCTTAAATTAAGCATTTGTTTGGGCCCCCATTTTTTGTTGATAATGCATTGAAATAGTGAATTTTTTAAGAATGTGTGGTTAAAAAGTAGGAAAAAATTATATGTTTACGTGCAAAATATTTTATTGTGAAAATACACGGTTAAAAATGAGCTTGAAAAAAAATGTGTTTAAAGATAATGTGGATCAAACAAGGGCAAACAAATGTTTGATTAAAAATAGTTCATATTTATTGATAACAAAATACATTAAATATAGGGAATGTTAAAAAATAAAAAATAATTATACTCTCAATTAAGAAAGTGATTTGTAATTTGTGACAAACGAAAAATGAAAGCATTGACATGACCTTTGTGTCTCTTTTTAATTGCTTTCTTTATTATATTAATGTTAAATTCTACGTAAGTTGTGTTGTTATGTTGGGAAACCAATGACATCCTTTCAAGAAGGCCAAGCGAATCTTCAACTTGCTTATATCATTTTATTTAATTAGTTTAAATTTAATTTCTCTCAATTCATATATATAAAGAAATAAAATGGAACTGAAATTTTTTTGTTCTACAATCCGAGAACCGGCCGGTTCTCATTACAAGTATTGAAAATAATTTATTTACATTCGATATTTCTTGTTCATTGTGATAGATACTTGTGAATTTTGTACACCTCTACATCTCAGGGACTAGGGAGAAAGGTACTTCATTTACCCATGAGATTTGTACTAAGATCTTAGGATCTCCATTCTACCCATCGACTTATTACAAGAATTGTCTGCATTATTAGACGTTGGCTAAAGATACAACGTCCAATTTGAAAGACGAATCTTCTCCAACTTGAGTGTTAGGCAAATTTCATGTCAAACAACCTCCCGAACGATGATGTAGAATCATTATTTATTCAGTCGGCATCGATTCGATGATTGAAGTAAAATATCGACACAACAATTGTTCAGACCGATCCCCATTTGAAGTAACCTAATTTAATTAATGTTACTCATGACTCGATCCATAAATCTTGGACGACTTCTGAGGTTGATAGTCCATTTACCCACTATTCATGAGCACTTGGGCCTAAATATTGTCTAACCTAAAAGCCCATTCCTAGCCTATATATGTTTGACTCTCGTTTGTTGGCTTGAGTAGTGTGAAAATATATTGCAACCTTACCTGTGAGGAAGAAAATCGGCGGCTACAGTTCTTATGCTTCGTGCCTCCTCTGTAGTTTGTTCTTCCATTTTGTTTCCAGTCTGTGGCTGGTTCTAGTGGCTGCAAATAGTTCATACTCTGTCATTTGTGGACAAACCAAAAAAGCAACCGATTTTGGAGAGTTTGTGGGATTTAGGTTTGTTTGAATTGTGGTGTTTGATTCAGTTCTTTGGTAATATACTAAGGCCGAAAACTTGGGTGATCAATATATTGTTCTAAATTTAGTATCAGAGCCATGGTGGTGTATTTCCAGCGAAGATAGATCCAAAAATCTACAGAAAACCTAGTTGAAAAATCTGTCAAGTTTTTTACAAAATAACTAGACCTGTAACCGCGATTTTCGAACAATCCAACAACCTATTGGTGAAATGGAGATCGGATTTAAGACGTGTAGGTGGATAAAGTTCTGGAGGTGCAACACGTGGAGTTGATGGCTGCCGACGACGGATGCTCATGGAGCTTCCGACGAGGCACGTGCGGGCGCCTCCGGCAAAACTCTCTTAAGGCAGTTTTATCCGAACACTATTTCTAACATTTTTGTGGTGTTAGTTTTCTGTTTCAGTTGATATGATGAAATCTGAACAATTTTTCCTCTGCGCATTCGAGATTCAGTTTTGCATTCTATTGGTTGATGCAGACTTTAGAACGAATAATGTTGGCCATAAAGTGTTAAAATTATATTCCTCGAAATCTATGGACTCAGATAGGTCCGCTCAGGTAAATTGACTAATCCTATTTAATTTCAGCACTAGCGATTCATCATGTGGGGTGACAATAGGATTGGGATTACTATGTAGGGTAACCATTGCCTGTGCTAGAAATTAGGAATTGTTTGCTCTTAATTACTACGTGATTAAAATTGTTCATTTGATAAATTGCAGCATATTATCTTTTGTGATATATCGTGAGTGAAACTGTTTAGTTGACATATCTCTTGCTGCACTGTTAAGTTATTAGAATACCTAGACCTTACCGATTTGAACATTTTCTTGATAAAAGATTGTTAATCTTACGAAACCCTGAAAATCTAAAACGGTATGTATTTGCGAACCTAGATCTACTTTGTGTGGCTTGATTGTGACCTTGTATTTTTTGATTGATTATTAAAAATGACAACACACAATTTTGATTTGGAAACTTTTAACGAAAATGTGACTTTAAAATCTGGCAACAAAAAATGAGAGGTATTTTAGTTCAGCAAAAAGTTTCAAAAGTCATTGATAGCAAGTTTCCCGCTGATTTTCAAAAGAACAAAAAGAAGAAACTGATGAGCTTGTTTATACCTCAATTATTTTAAACTTGACTGATGCAGTTTTGAAAAAAGTAAGTAAACTGGAAACCACTAAAAAAATTTGGAAAAAATTGGAAGACTTGTATTTCCTCTAATATACTCCAAACAAGTTTTACTTACTTGAGCATTTTTTTAGTTTCAAAATGGATTATTCAAAAGATCTTGATGACAATTTAGACATGTTTAACAAACTTGTTCAAGTTATTAACTGTGAAGAGTTAGTGTCTAAAACATATAAGGTTATTATTTTGCTGAATTCCATACCTAATACTTATAAGGAAGTAAAAAATGCTATTAAGTATGGTAGAGATACTTTGACTTTCAAGATTGTCATTGACTCCCTTAGATGTAAGGAGATAGAGATTAGAACTGAAAAACATGATCATATGATGAGGAGTAGAACTCAATTTAGACAAAACAATCATGATAGCTACCAAAGTAATAGCATGTCTAGTAGTAATGGAGGTAGAAGGAAGAGCAAGGATAGGTTTAGATTCAAATCTAGGACCAAGGTTAAAAAATACTATGATTGTGGAAACACGTGGCATTTAATAAAGGACGATGTTCACGAAAATATGTTTCGAATTTAAATCACTGCAAGTGCACGGTTCGTTGACAAGTAATAAAGTGGAAATCCTAGAATTTCGAGTATCGTTCCCACGAGGATTGATTTAACGTGATTATTATTATCTCGACCTTAACCGAATCTATTAAACTCAAGATGATTGTTTTTGTGATTCTTGATGAAGTTATGACTACTACGTGAATCAAACTAAAATGATGAGTTAAATGCAAAAATATGTCGAATGCAAAAGATTGATGAAATTAATGTATGAAAAAGCGTACTAAGATCCCAAATCACCAAGCAAGTTCACTTTTAACTCCTATTTCACAATTTGACGACACGATGAATTGGTTGAAGAATCAATGTTTCTAACTTATTCAATAATCTCTTTCGAGTAGAATTGAACCTATTCTAGCATACTATTTGACTATATTTTTATGACAAATGCAATATACAAGAATGCATGACGTTTTGTAAATACTTAGAAATTCACATAAAGCATAGCGGTATATTTTTATCCCCTATCGGACCTTACGATAATTTATACCTTGTAAAATCTACTTTCCTTCTTTCGAATGCATAAAATAAATTACCCAAACTCATACAACTATTGCACATATAATTGTAGAGACAAGAAAGTGTATATAAATCATTCATCATCCATCAAACGTATTTAAATATTAAATTGTAAAATAGAAATTAAAAGTTCACAATACGAGATTCATCGTTCACCTAATACAATTAAAAATCTAGCCTAGCATGGATAAATTAAAATAACAAAGAAAATATTTAGGAGAAGACATCACCCAATTCTTGAATATAAATCTTGAAATCTTGGATCTTGGAGTGAAAATCTTCGTTCATGCCTTCGTTCTTACTCAAAAAGGTCGTTTTTCTCTCTAGGAAGGCATAACTCTAGTTTCTGGACGTATTTTAGCTTTTATAGTTGCCCTAAAATCATTACCATACAAGTTAGAGTCGGATAAGGAAACCATAAAATTCGCGCCGAATTTCTTCCTTGCGGCCGCAAGGACAAATTCCTTGCACCCGCAAGGAGTAATTTTTTTCCCAAAATTTTTCCTTGTCCCCTTGCTTGCGTCCGCATGGAGGATTATACCTTGCACCCGCAAGGAGTAAACAACTATCACATATCTTCATTTTGGTCCTCGAACTTCATTCTTCTCTTGTCTTGACCTCTTTTGTTCATTCTTTTCCTCCAATCATCCCATGCATTTCTCAATGTATGATTAAACTCATGTCTGCTCTTGAGTTGGCCTCGGGTCACCTTTTGGTTATTTGCATTTTGGTCCCTGAACTTTTGTTTTCCTTCATTTTGGCCCATTTTCTCTACTTTTCTTCTAATTTCCACCATAATCTTCATTGTTGCCCTACAAACACAATTCACACAAATTAAGCTCTATTCCGAATGTTTATCGATGATTATTCATGTTTATGAACCAACTTAAACGTATAAAAATTGTCTTTATCAACTCCCCAAACTTGCTTCATTGTTTGTCCTCAAACAAATTCATAACTTACTTCCAAGTAGCACATGGTTCAACAATTTTGTTGTATCTCAGGATTGGAACTTAGTAAGGGCACATGAACAGTTTCAGCCACAAATAATCAAATCAATCTCCACATGTTATATGCAAAACTCGAAGTGTGTGTGTGTGAATTCACACCAACATGTTAGGATCATGTTTGACTCATACCCGACCCATTGTAGTCCAATTTTTTTTTTCATCGCTTGAGAGATACACACACCCCCAAACTTATAATTTTCACTTAAGTATCCCGAGGTGTGTTCTAAGGTTGAGTCTATTCACATCTATTCCTTCTCCTCTCTTAGTTTAGATAGATCTTACCATTACAAGTTCACACTTCAATAAGTAAGGGCTCTCCTATTTTTTTTTATTTCTTTAACCTTGTAGATTAAATTGAGTTAGTTGCCTCGCGTTAGGGGTATAGTTCTGTCAACTGAGTGTCTGGGGTTAATCAATGCATTTCATATACAAGAGTCTGTTTATAATTCATCAATAGATAGATAGATACCATTTTTTTCTTTTCTTTTATATAACATTTTTCCTTTACTTTCTATATAACCCCTGTAGCGAGTTTTAGGCCGATGACTCCCAAGTCAGATGACCATAGGGCACCAGGTTTTAAACCCTTATAGGCTTAATCACTCGAGTTATATAGGCTCGAACAAATGTCGTTGTTTACTCAATGATTAGTGCAATACCCCTTATTTTTAGACACCCAATTTCAAAAACTACAACCTAACTCAAAACTTTCACTTTATTTTCATCTCAATGGTTTAAGACAATCCACACATAACATCATGCACGGAGCCCTTACTCGTCTCAATGTTCTCTTGCAACAATTCAATCACACCTAAACTATTCTAAAGATTGGTCATGGTTTAGCACAAAAGAGAGTTTTTGGGTATAATTTCTATGTTCAACTATCTCTAAAACAATGAGTCAAATCAATGGCCCAACATGCAAGCATGAATGTCGTGCGTAAAATAAATCAAGTTTCAGATTAACATGTATCGATCAAGCTAATAATGCGTGATTTTCATCATTTATGGCCCGTACATAGTCCAATATCTAACATCATAGTCAGCAGAGTTGTTAAACCCACACAAGCATCCAAAATTGTAACCTACTTCAGAATAACTCAACGATAAATGGATAACTTTTTTTTTCACACAATCACACCAACGTATATAAAACATTGTCCCACCCCCAAACGTATATAGAACATTGTCCTTAATGTTTAAAGAATAATAGAATGCAAACTTAGCAGTGCATAAAATTAAGGACAAATTCACAGAAAATAGAGAACAAATGGTGAGGAATACTCCCCTGATTGATGGAGATGCGAAGGTGAAGATGGTGGAAGAAAAAAAACGTATAGATTATGCATAGGCTCTTTGAATACCTGTAGAGACGATGAAAAAGTAATCTCATTAAAAATTATAAAAAAAAACGTGAAAAAAATATTCATAATCTAATACATAAAGCGAAATAAATAAAAGGGAAGAATTGTTGGGTTGTCTCCCAATCAGCGCTTGTTTATAGTCGATAGCTCGACTGTACTGTGGTGGTCTGTTAGGGTACTTCGAACATAGCCTTGGAGGTCCTGATTAGCTTCTTCAATGACATTTTCTTTCTTACTACATCGTTTCTCCAAAATTCAGCCTTAACGTTGTCTGTGTCATCTGATTTTCCTTCATAAACTGTCTCGAACTCAACAATGTAGCCTTCTTGCTTCTTAAGATTTTGTTCAAGTTGAAAATGCACATTATGGTCATTAGCAACATTTGAAAAGTTTTGAAGCACAATTTTCTTCTGCAACACCTCCCCTACCACATCAATTTGATAGCACTTATCTGACTTGACATGCTCATCCATCATATTGAAAACGCTGAAAGTGATATGTTCCTCACCAAATCTCAAATTTAACTGACCATTTTCAACATCTATCAAAGCTCTGCTGGTAGCTAGGAACGGCCCGCCCAAGATATTATTGTCTTCTTCCATATCCAGAATGAGGAAATCTGCTGGGAAAATAAATTGTCCACCTTGACTAGTACGTCTTCAATCATCCCTCTCAGATGTGCAAATGATCGATCAGCTAATTGCAGTGTCACTGTAGTTGCTTTGGCTTTCCCTAGTCCGAGTTTCCTGAAAACAGATAGAGGCATTAAATTAATACTTGCACCAAGATCACAAAGAGCTTTTTCAAAATAACATTCACCAATAGTGCAAGGTATAGTAAAACTTCCTGGATCTTTCAGTTTTGGTGGGAGTTTTTTCTGAATTACGGCACTGCACTCCTCTGTTAGTATTACTGTCTCATGCTCATCTAGCTTTCGTTTCTTGGATAGAATATCTTTCAGGAACTTGGCATAGCCAGGCATTTTGAACAGTGCTTCGACAAATGGGATGTTTATATGGAGTTTCGTGAAAACTTCGAGAAATTTCTTATATTGTTGCTCCCATTGATGCTTCCTCAACCATTGTGGGAATGGAATGGGTGGCTCATAGGGATTTACCGAATTAGCTGGCCCTTGTTGTGATTTTTATAGACTTTCTCTTCCTGATGTCTTCTTGGTGTTGTCAACCTGCTTCTCATTCTCTTCTTCAGAAGACTCCACTTGCTCTTCATTTGCACCCGGTCTCTTGACATATATCTCAGGTAGCTGAACTCCACTTCGTGTAGTAATGGCTTGACATTGCTCCCTACGATTAACTTCTGTGTTGCTCGGTAATGCACCAGGTACCCTCCCTGTCATAGACAGAGCTAACTGCCCCATTTGGGTTTCTAGATTTTTAATTGCTGCACCCTGATTCTGGAAGTTAGTTTCAGTCTTTCTCATGAACTGATTTGTGATTTCCATGTATTTCGCGAACATGTCTTCCAACTGAGATTTCTTCTCCTGCTGAAACTGACCTTGAGCCCGATTATGATTCTGATTGTGATTTTGGTTTCCACCCCAAGAGAAATTTGGGTGATTTCTCCAACCTGGATTGTATGTTTCAGAATAAGGGTTGTTTTGCTGACGTTGACCCCATTGGGCAAATTCCACCTGTTCCAGTCTTTGTGTAAGGATAGGACAGTCGGCTGTGGGGTGTTCTGCTCCACATTCTTCACAAACTAATCTCCTGGCCTGTGCTGAATTCACCGTTTGTGTCATGTTCTCCATCTTGTGAAATAGTGAGTCAATTTTTGCAGACAATGCTGAGTAACTTCCACTTCATACACTCCGACTAATTTCTTTGTGCCTCCTCTATCTGTAGACCACATGGCTGAAGTATTAGCCATTCTTTCAAACAATTCCCAGGCTCCAGCAATTGACCTAGTGCTTATAGAGCCGTTTGATGATGAATCCACCATACTTCTGGACGCTGGAGTTAGTCCCAAATAGAAAAACCTAACTTGTGTTTTCTGATCGAACCCATGTTGAGGACACTTTCGTAGCATGCTCTTGAATCTGTTCCACGCTTCATCGAACGACTCAGTATCATTTTGGCTAAATATGAATATGTCGTGCCTCATTCTCGCCACCTTGGCTGGTGGGAAGTATTTGGTACAGAATTTGTGAGCTAAGTCATTCCACGTAGTTACACTTGCCACCGGGAGTGAATCGAGCCATTCAAGTGCTTTATCCCAGAGAGTGAGCGGGAACAGCCTCAGTCTGATTGTATCTTCTGATATTCCTGGGTAGTTGAAATGTTGACACATATCCAAGAAACGGGATACATGTGTATGTGGATTCTCGTTGATTGTCCTGTAGAATTGCTGTCCATTCTGAAAGAGCTGAATGACATTCATCTTTAGCTGAAAATTCGGCTGCTCGAAAGCTAGGTAGACAATGCTAGATTGACTCTGAATAACAAACGGTGATAAAAAAATCCCCAAGCAAAGCATCCCCATCATCGTGTGCTTCATCATTGGCTGGAGCTGCAGGTACTACAATCGGTTCCAGTTGTTGATTAGCCATTGTATTTGTTCCTGGTAGTCCTGTCGATAATAGTAGCACTTAACTCAACCCAAGTAAAGAAACTAAATGGAAAACAATAAATAAACTAAAATTAAAAACAAGTTCGAATTAGTGTCTAAATAACAAAAATCAAGTTAATACTCAATCCCCGGCAACGGCGCCAAAAATTTGTTCACGAAAATATGTTTCGAATTTAAATCACCGCAAGTGCACGGTTCGTTGACAAGTAATAAAGTGGAAATTCTAGAATTTCGAGTATCGTTCCCACGAGGATTGATTTAACGAGATTATTATTATCTCGACCTTAACCGAATCTATTAAACTCAAGATGATTGGTTTTGTGATTATTGATGAAGTTATGACTACTACGTGAATCAAACTAAAATGATGAGTTAAATGCAAAAATATGTCGAATGTAAAAGATTGATGAAATTAATGTATGAAAAAGCGTACTAGGATCCCGAATCACTAAGCAAGTTCACTTTTAACTCCTATTTCACAATTTGACGACACGATAAATTGGTTGAAGAATCAATGTTTCTAACTTATTCAATAATCTCTTTCGAGTAGAATTGAACCTATTCTAGTATACCATTTGACTATATTTCTATGACAAATGTAATATACAAGAATGCATGACGTTTTGTAAATATTTAGAGATTCACATAAAGCATAGCGATATATTTTTATCCCCTATCGGACCTTACGATGATTTATATCTTGTAAAATCTATTTTCCTTCTTTCGAATGCATAAAATAAATTACCCAAACTCATACAACTATTGCGCATATAATTGTAGAGACAAGAAAGTGTATATAAATCATTCAACATCCATCAAACGTGTTTAAATATCAAATTGTAAAATAGAAATTAAAAGTTCACAATACGAGGTTCATCGTTCACCTAGTACAATTAAAAATCTAGCCTAGCATGGATAAATTAAAATAACAAAGAAAATATTTAGGAGAAGACATCACCAAATTCTTGAATATAAATTTTGAAATCTTGGATCTTGGAGTGAAAATCTTCGTTCTTGCTCAAAAAGGTCGTTTTTCTCTCTAAGAAGGCATAACCCTAGTTTCTGGACGTAGTTTAGCTTTTATAGTTGCCCTAAAATCATTACCATACAAGTTGGAGTCGGATAAGGAAACCAGAAAATTCACGCTGAATTTCTTCCTTGCGGCCACAAGGACAAATTCCTTGCACCCGCAAGGAGTAATTTTTTTCCCAAAATTTTTCCATGTCTCCTTGCTTGCGGCCGTATGGAGGATTATACCTTGCACCCGCAAGGAGTAAACAACTATCACATATCTTCATTTTGGTCCTCGAACTTCATTCTTCTCTTGTCTTGACCTTTTTTGTTCATTCTTTTCCTCCAATCATCCCATGCATTCCTCAATGTATGATTAAGCTCATGTACGCTCTTGAGTTGGCCTCGGGTCACCTTTTGGTTATTTGCATTTTGGTCCCCGGACTTTTGTTTTCCTTCATTTTGGCCCATTTTCTTTACTTTTCTTCTAATTTCCACCATAATCTTCATTGTTGCCCTACAAACACAATTCACACAAATTAAGCTCTATTCCGAATGTTTATCGATGATTATTCATGTTTATGAACCAACATAAACGTATAAAAATTGCCTTTATCAGACGCTATAAAGAGAAAAATAAGCAAAATGGTAAACATAGAGATGAAATAAATGTATTGTCTTCTATTTTCGATAATGGTGATGGTAAGGTCTATATGATTAAAAGTCGTATTGCTTATCCTGTTGAATTGAATTTAACTTCCAATTGCCATTTGCATGAATGGATAGTTGATTCTGGTGGATCTTTTCACATGACATCACAAAAAGATTGGTTTGGAAATTTACATAAATAAAATGATGGGCATGTGGTGCTGTGTGACAATTCTGCTTATAATGTCGTTGGCTTTGGTGATATTACTTTAAAACTTGATACTAACTTTGTGCATACTTTAAAAGATGTTAGGTATAACCCTAAATTGTCTAGAAATTTAATTTCAGTTGGAAGACTTGAGAAAGCTGATTTCACCGATAAGATTGGAAATTGAGTTTTGAAATTAATTAAGGGTGCACTCATCTCTATTAAAGGAATTAGGAAAATAATATTTATATAACTACTAGCGAAGTGATTAGAGGTTTAAATTCCTCTATCTCTTCTGTTAAGACCGATCACACACAAAAATGGTACAATAGACTTGCACATGTGGGTATTAAGGAAATTAAACTTCTTAATGAAAAATGTGCATTTGGAAATGACTGTATGTCTGATTTACCCTTCTATGACCATCGTGTGCTTAGTAAACATCATAGAACTACTTTCTCCAATAGTATTCATAAAACTAAATGCATGCTTGAATATGTGCATTCAGACTTATGGGGTCCATCTAGTAGTCCCACCTCGGGTGAAAATAGGTATTTCATGTCTATTATTGATGACTAAACTAGAAAAGTGTGGATTTATCTTTTAAATGATAAATTCGACACTTTTCATAGTTTCAATAGCTGGAAAAGACAAGTTGAAAATCAAACTGGTAAGAAGATCAAGTTTTTGAGAACTGATAATGGCCTAGAGTTTTGTAACACTGAGTTTGATAATATGTATAAATAAAATGGCATAACAAGGCATAAAACTATTCCTTACACTCCCCAACAAAATGGGGTAGCGGAAATGATGAATAAAACCATACTTGATAAAGTGCGTTGCATGATGTTAAGTTTTGGAGTCCCAAGTCTTTTTGGGGTGAAACTGTTATGATTGGTTGTTATTTGATTAATTTGACTCCATCTGCTGCACTGAATGATGATACTCCGTATGAAAAATGATTTTATTCTATGTTTAGAACTTTTGGATGTACTGCATTTTCTCATCGGAGTGGGGGAAAGCTTGAACTTAGAGTTAGAAAATGTATTTTTCTATGTTACCTTGAAAATGTGTTCTTATTTCTATATGTGGATGACATGCTCTTAATTGGTTCATCACCTAAATGGATTAGTAACATAAGAACAAATTTGAATGGTGAATTTGACATGAAAGATCTAGGTAAGGCTAGAAGAATCCTAGGCAAGAAAATTGAAAGAGACATGTCAAATTCTGTTTTGTTTTTACATCA
>CM032643.1:6662772-6763297 GCA_019097785.1 Fraxinus excelsior | reverse complement strand
GTCAATTGCAATTCCCCAATTTAGACATGTATATGCAAACACATACACAAGCACGTGTTGCATGTGTGGAGCCTAATATATTGTACACTTTTCTCCTCGATCACTGTTCAACCTGTATTAGGTAGCACTAATATTTTCCTCCTATATAAACCAGTATTAGAACGAGCCTACTTCTATGCGAAATAGTAGAGAGAAAACAAAGAGGTGTGAGTTAAAAACACATTTTTAATCCTCTTCTTGTATATAGAACAATTTTAAGGGTGTTAATAGCTCAAAGTAAACCACCTTAAATCTTGTGTTATCTTACTTTCAGTTTTCCTGATTCGTGAACGGATTATTTAATAAATCATAACAACATATACATATAAATACACGAGAGAGTCATAAATTTCAAAAAGGGGAAATCACAAAGACAGAGGTTCAAGGATATACAGAACAATTTGAATAAACTAATAAACGCAGAAATTGTTTAAAAAATTAATCATCGATCGCGTGAAGTGTAAAAATGGGAGAAAACCCTGAGCTGAACGTTTGAACGCAGAAATTGTTTAAAGAATTAATAATCGATCGCGTGAAGTGTAAAAGGGAGAAAACCTTGAGCTGAACGTTTGAACGGTTAGCGAGGCGTGGCGCGAACTCGGGGTCGTTAAGAATGATCTTCCATTGGCCGGTACCGTACTTCGCCACTCCTTCCTTTATGGCTTCCTTTTCCTCCGACGTCCACTTCAGCTTTGGATTCCCCATTTCACCCTAACCTATAAAAAAATCACCAATACAAATCCTTTACAACTCAATGCCGGTGAAAATTGAATCTCGTGTGGTGATGAAGCGTAGATAATTAAGAGGATCGAAAATCTATTACGTTACACTACGATTTAATCACCGAGTCACGAAATTATTGAACATTTGGGAGATCAGAATTGGGAAATCGAAGTGTGTGTTTTCGGAGAGGGAAACGTGCTCTTTTTGTTTTGGGTTTTGCTACGTGTACGTACCAATGTACGTGTCATGTAGGAGTGACACCCTATTGGGCGCCTACGGACCCAGGCGCCCCAAGGGATGCCACTTGTGTATGGATTTTGTTACGTAAACATAGCAAAACTCTTTTATTTTTCTGTTCCGATGGGAGCCCCACGATTTTGTGCGTTTTATACTGTAGAAAATATTTCCTTCTAAGTTCTAGTGCTGTATTTTTAGTATTTACTATTTTCAAAATTGTTCTTATGTCCATAGCGGACAGTGGTATAAGACTGTCTACCTATTAAAAAATTGAATATATGAGTATATAATAAAGTATCTGTTTTCGCGTGTTTTCCAACCCGCCAACAATTACAAGAAAATGATCAGACGATTGTGTAAGGAACAAACCTCTTGAGACAAAGTCCCAAAAAGGGGTGCGTTTACTAGTGAAGAGTTACAATTTGAAAGTAGACAAAACACCTCCAAGGGGCGCAAGCACACGAGTACTGAGAAAGGATTAAATTTAAACTAAAGAAATAAAAATTACATATTCTCTTGTCGAGAGTTTTTGATTCGGGGGTCCTTTCTTCTACAACTTCACTTCCTTTTATACTTCCCGGGCGTCTCTTGGTTAACGAAACTGCTTGGAACTGCTCCATTACCTTCGTGACTATCCGCTTCTTCAGTGAGAAACTGCTTATTGGGGAGAGGTTACTTAGTAACTGTTGCCACTACTCTTGTCTTTTAACTGCCCGTTTCTGGATCGTGGGGGGCGTGCCGGGTTTACTTGGCAACTGCTTTCGTAACTGCTGAATTGGATAAACTACACCTTTTAGACTTGTCTGATGTTGGGCGACTTGAGAGTTTGGGCGATAGTGAGGCTATCGCTCTGGGCGATTGTGCAGTACTTCACTCGTTCAGCCTCTGGGCGTCCTACGGGCTTGGGCGATGATACTCCTTCGCTTTCAGGCTTCCAATATTCAGGCATTTTCTCAGGTTTCCAGATTAGGCTTCTCTTCTTGGGCCTTTTAATCGATTTCCATTGGGTCTTCATCTTGAGTTTCTCAATTGGACTTCCATTTGATTTTGGGCTGCATTTTTAGTGTGTCAACAGTATCATTTAGTTTAGTTCAAGATTCAATCAATTCAAACAAATAAAAAAATACAACAGTCAATTCAATGTTACAATTATTCGAATCAACATTCAAGAAAGCTTGCTTCATGACATAGCATTTATGATTTATCAACAGCTTGGCAAGGTTGGATTTGCTTCTCGTGAGATTAATCGAGGGAATTGAATAGTGGCGGAGGTAGGGGTGGGTCATACCCACCTTCTTAAAAAAAAAAAAAAAAAAATTGGTTATACCCATTGTTTTTCGACCGTTCAAGTCCAGTAGCCCTCGTACTATTAAATCTTGGCTCCGCCCCTAGAATTGAATGAGTTTCAAACGTGACTAACAAGGTTGTCCGACACTTCAATAAAATCAAAGTGACTACTTTTTGCAATACTTATTTTAGACTTAATTTTTTTTTATTGATTTCATTAATTATGAATAGTAAACATTCAATAGATATGTCTCCTCTTTTTTCTATAATGGTACACTAACCTAGCTTATTTGCAAGTAGAAATGGAGAATTGCTAATCTTGGGTCTTCACCCCGCCCACCACGTTGCAGCACCAGGGAATTGGGGTGGGGGGGGGAGCCAGAAGTGATTGATCTCCCTCCCAATCTTGTCTTGACTAATTTTTATTATTATTTATATTACTAAATTTAAATCGTATTCAATCAACTACAATAATTTGAGTGAGTGAATTTCAAAATACATCTTCAAATTTATATGATTGTGGCGCTAATAGATACAGAATAAGATGAAAGAGGATAACCTAGATTCAGTGTAGTTATTTTCAGACAATATTAACTTTTTCTGTCCAACAAATACTTCCAGCCTAAACACCAGGTAGAATGTTGGAGTTGCATCAAGTTTCGACGCTCGTTATCTTCTCAAAAAGTTTCTAGCTGAACGACTGCCATGTAAATGCTAGATTGCTGAAGTAGTTCTTCAGGGATTAGCACGACGTATGGACAATCTGATCACAGAACGGTTAGTGAGGAAAACTGTACGACTACACAGTAACAAATGACTAAATTTCAACTGCTCAAGTTAGTTAAACCTGCATGTTGGGTATTTTTGTGATGCCCAAATAACCCCTAGACGATGATGAAAAACAGTGGCCCGTTTAACTTCATAGGTTATAAGCCCGGGATTAAAGAATATTAAGACCCACACCACAAATGTTGGAACCCAAATATTGTTGGGTATTTAGAGAAAATCAGCTCATTGGACTAGATACTCAATACCCAACTTATTGGAGATAAAGTGATAAGGGTTTATCTCTTCCCTCTTTCAAATTGGTAGAACTCTTATCATTATCTTGGTAACTAATTTCAGTTCTCGTGATATCTTCTTTCAGATAAAATATGGGAAATTAGTTCATCTCCTTGCCTATAAATTGGTAGAACTCTTATCATTATCTTGGTAACTAATTTCAGTTCTCGTGATATCTTCTTTCAGATAAAGTATGGGAAATTAGTTCATCTCCTTGCCTATAAATTGAAACATCTCATCCTCAATTCTACACACCAAAAATCATTTAGCTTTGTGCCTTTGGAAGAAGAAACCCGGTTCTCTACTTAGTGCAAAAACGTCCCTGCTTTGTGCAATTTTTCTCGTGTTCAGTTTATCCTCTTCGAGCCTCTGTGTGCCTATGTCCTTTCTCCAAAAGTTTGGTGTTACCTTTGTGATGTTGGATCAGATTTTTTGAGCCTTTTTCTAAGAAAAAGGGGAAACATTGATTTAATTCTAACTTCTTCTTCAATTCATTGATTTCCTATTATTAGTTTTTTCTTGATTCTCACTAATTACATTGATTTGTTCTATTGTAGGTGTAATCAAGTTAATAATTGGTATCAGAGCGAGGTTAGAAATCAAAAACTAAAGCAAAAAACGAAGTTAAAGCAGAAACTAGAAGCTAAAGCAGAAAACTGGAAATACAACAGAAAAAAATGGACCTTCTTTCTTCAATTCCGGCCAAACCAGTGACCAGACGGAAAAATCGAGACCAGACCTATACTCTACAGGCTGAGGCGCACCTAGTGGTGGTGCGGGTGATCTCCGGCGGCGAGGGTGGTCTCCAGCCGCGGCGACAGCATTTTCTGGCGAACTTTTTTTTTTGGTGCAGTTTGCTAATTTTTAATTCCTGAACGTACTAATATTGTTATTTTAGTGTTTCAGGTTTTACAGAAAAAATTGGACGATTTTGCCCTTGGTAGGTCGACGGTTGCAAACTGCTATATATATTTACTGAATTATTTTAGGCCAATATTGCGGTCCTAAAGTAGTAAATTCACATCTCTCCTATTTACGGACTTCAGAAGTGGTCCGCTCTGGTAAATTGGCTGAAATCTTTACATTATCGCACTAATAGATCATCGTGTGGGGTGATCATTAGGATTGGAGGTTGTCATTGCTTGGTAACCATTGTTTGTTGCTAGAACGTAGGAATAGTGCCATTATTTGTTTTCTAAGTGAAATTATTTACTTGTCGTCTTTAGATTTATTTGTTGAAAGTTGTTGCGTTATTTAATATCATATTATTATTTTTTTAGACTTGTACCCAAACTCCTATTCTAGTTTCTTCCCTTGATCTGAGAACTTGATTCTCACGGAATCATAAGGTTCTAGAAGAGCGTATTATTGTGAAACTATAGGAATCTTGTTACTCTATGTGACCTGAGTGACTTGTGAGTTTTACATACCGTTTGTGTCTGTGCATTTTTTGGTAAGATGTCGACACATCACTTTAAGTTGGGTGTCTTTAATGGTAAATGAGATTTTTCAATTTGGCAACAAAAAATGAAAGACATTCTTGTTCAACAAAAAGTTTCTAAAGCTATTGATGGCTCTTTTCCTGCAAACTTAACTGCTTATGAAAAAGAGAATTTAGATGAATTGGCTTATACTTTTATCATTTTACATTTGTCTGATACGGTATTAAGAAATGTTGGTAAATTAAAATCAGCTCAAGAACTTTGGGAAAAATTGGAGGAACTTTATGTGTCTAAATCCACTCCAACAAATTTTTTCCACTTGAAAGCATCTTTAGCTTCAAAATTGATTCTTCAAAAGATATGGATGACAATTTGGATGTTTTCAATAAACTCGTGCAAGATATCACTAACTATGGTGAAAAGTATCTGAAGAATATAAAGTTATTATTTTGCTAAATGCTATCGCTGACACTTATAGAGAAGTTAAAAATGCTATTAAATAGGGAGAGATACTTTAGCACCTGAAATTGTCATAAACTCGTTAAGAAGCAAAGATATGGAAATGCGAGCCGAAAGAGTTGAGAGAAAAAGTGGTAAGGTTAATATGATGAGAGGTAGGTCTCAGTCTAGAATTCGTGATAACCAGAGTGGATACGCATCAGGTAGTAAAAAGAAAACTAGAAGTTTGTCTAGGTAGAGGTAAAGTTAAAGGTAGAAAATGCTATGGGTGCGGTAAAACTGGATACTTCATTAAAGAATGTTATGTTCAGAAAAACAAACAAAAAGAAAAGGTTTACGATGAGGCAAATGTTATTACTTTTTCTAATGAATGCTGTGAAGTGTATGTGTTATTGAACTCTGAACCTGCTGAAGTAAATTTGACTGTGAAATCACATTTGCATAAATGGATACTTGATTTTGGTGCATCATTTCATGTTTTATCAAATAAAGCTTGGTTTGAAAATTTTTCAAGAATCTGAAAATGGTCATGTTATCCTATGCAATAATCATGCATATAAAATTGCTGGAATTGGTGATATCACGTTAAAATCTGACATTAGTTATGTGATTAAATTACATGGAGTCAGATATATTTCTGAATGGCTAGGAATCTTATTGCAGTAGGAGCTTTAGAAACTGATGGTTTTACTGGTAAAATTGGAAACAACATGCTAAAAATAAGCAAGGGTGCTCTTGTCACATGTAAATGTACTAAAAGAAACGGTATTTATGTGACTACTGCTGAAATTATTAAAAATTCATCTTCTTCTATAAATTTGACCACACAAATGACACACACAAGTGGCACAATAGATTAGCCCACATAAGTATTAAAGGACTTAAATTGCTAAATGATAAAGGTGTATTTGAAAAAGACTGTGTGTCTAATATGCCTTTCTGTGATCGTTGTGTGTTTGGTAAACATCATAAATTATCTTTCTCAACTGGTATACACAAAAGTACTAAAGTTTTGGAATACATTTATACTGATTTATGAGGGCCTGCTACTAATCCTACAATGGGTGGTAACATGTATTTTTTGTCCATAATTGATGATTATTCTCGTAAGGTGTGGATTTATCTGTTAAAAGATAAAATTGAAACTTTCAAATATTTCAAAACATGGACATTGCAAGTTGAAACTCAAACTAACAAAAAGATAAAATATCTAAGAACTGATAATGACCTTGAATTCTATGATAATGATTTTGATGATGTGTGAAAAATGTGGAATTACTAGATATAAAATTGTTCCTTATACACATCAACAAAACGGGGCTGAACATATGAATCGTACTTTACTTGACAAAGTTAGATGTATGATGATGAGTTCTGGTATTCCTAAATCTTTTTGGGGTGAAGCTGTTATAACTGCGTTTATCTGATTAACATAACACCTTCTACTGCATTAAATGGTGATACTCCGCATGAAAAATGGTATGGTAACTGTGCTGATTATACTGTGTTAAAAAATTTTGGCTGTCGTGCTTTCTTTCCTCAAAATGAGGGAAAATTAGAACCTGGAGCTAGAAATGTGTTTTTCTAGGATACCCTAAAGGAGTTAAAGGGTATAGGTTTTGGGATAGAAGTCAAATTGGAGTTAAGATCATCATAAGTCGTGATGTTACTTTTAATGAGTCTGAAATGCCGTGTATAAAATCAGAGAGTGACACCTTGAGAGAAAAACAGCAAGAAAACACTAGTGATGAATCCCAAGTGGATTTTAGGCATTTGAGTGTTAAAACCCCCTACCACCTCAATTGAGGTGGAACATCAAAATCCTGAATCAAGAGACAATCAGAATGAAAATATTGAAAGAGATGAGGTTGTAGAAGAATATCAAGAAGAGAAGAATCCTTTATCTGATTACAAGTTAGCTAGAGATAGAGTTAGGAAAACATATAGGATGCCTCAAAGGTTAGAGTCTGATTTTGAACTTGCTTATACTAGTTATGAAGAACTAGTTTATAGGGAACCAAACACGCATGAAAAAGCCTTGAGGAGTGAACAATCTGAGAATTAGGTAAAAGCGATGAAAGAAGAAATTAATTCCCTCGATAAAAATCAAACATGGAGTTAGTCCCAAGACCAAAAGACAAGTCAATTGTTGGGTATAAATGGGTTTTTAGAATTAAGGAGGGAATCACCAAAGATGAGACGTTAAGGTTTAAGACTAGACTTGTGGCCAAAGGTTACATACAAAAGGAAAAGGTAGATTATAATGAAATCTTTTCTCCAATTGTTAAGTATACCACTATTAGGACTATGCTTGCATTAGTTGCGCATTTTAATTGGGAACTTGAACAACTTGATGTTAAAACTGCTTTTCTGCATGATGAACTTGATGAAAAGATTTTTATGGATCAACCTAAGGGTTTTGAAAATATACAAAAACCTGATCATGTGTGTTTTCTTAAACGTTCTTTGTATGACCTAAAATAATCTCCTAGACAATGGTACAAACGTTTTGATTCGTTTGTTCAAACTATTGGTTTTAAAAGGAGTGAATTTGATCATTGCTTATACTATCAATGTGATAGTAACCGTGTGTTTTTGTTGCTATACGTGGATGATATGCTTTTGATTGGTCTCAACCTGAAACTATTAAATAATATTAAGACTACTTTGAATAATGAATTTGATATGAAAGACATAGGAAATGCTAAAAGAATCTTAGACAGAGATTCAAAGAGATAGATTTAATTCATTTTTGTTTTTGCATCAAACTCCATATATCATGAAAATTCTGAAAAAGTTTGGCATAAATGAATGCAAACCTATTACATTGCCTTTAGACAATCAATTTATATTATCTAAAGACAATCACCTACTAATGAAGATGAAGATGAATATATGAAAAGGATTCCATATTCAAATGCAATGGTTATGTGATGTATCTAATGGTGTGTACTAAACCTGACTTAGCCTTTGCTGTTAGTACACTTAACATGTATATGTCCAATCTTGGTTGTTTAAAATGGTTGTTTAGATATTTGAAAGGAACATGCAATGTTGGTTTAATATATAAATGTAGTACTGAAGGAGTAAAATTGAAAGGCTTTACTGATGCTGATTATGCTGGTGATAGAGATAATAGGAAATCTACATCTTCCTATGTGTTTACTTTGTGTAATTCATGTGTTAGCTGGAAATCACAACTTCAACATGTTGTTGCTTTATACAGTACTGAGTCTGAATAAATTTGTTGCTACTGAAGCCTTTAAAGAATCTTTGTGGTTTAAAGGGGTATTAAATGAACTTGGTGTTTTAAATAACAATGTGACAATATATTCTGATAGTCAATCTGCTATTCACCTATGCAAAAATCATGTCTTTCATGAACGTACTAAACATATAGACGTTAGATTGCATTTCATTAAAGATATGATTTCTCAAGAACTGGTAAAACTTGAGAAAGTCCTTTCAGAATATAATACTTCTGACATGGGAACTAAAGTGCTCCCATTGGTAAAGTTTAGAAGCTGTCTTGATCTTCTAAACATCGGTACAAACTTGTAAGTCTCTTTTCTTAATCTATTTGTTACTTTATCTGTCTTGTAGGTTGTTTGGCATCAAGGTGGATATTGTTGGGTATTTTTGTGATGCACAAATAACCCCTAGGCGATGATAAAAAACAATGACCCGTTTAACTTCATAGGCTATAAGCCCGGCATTGAAGAATATTAAGATCAACACCACAAATGTTGGAACGCAAATATTGTTGGGTATTTAGAGGAAATCAGTACATTGGGATGCTCAATACCCAACTTATTGGAGATAAAGTCATAATGATTTATCTCTTCCCTCTTTCAAATTGGTAGAACTCTTATCATTATCTTGGTAACTAATTTCAATTCTCGTGATATCTTCTTTCAGAGAAAATCTGGGAAATTGGTTCATCTCCTTGCCTATAAATTGAAACCTCTCATCCTCAATTCTACGCACCATAAATCATTTAGCTTTGTGCCTTTGGAAGAAGAAACCTAGTTCTCTGCTTAGTGCAAAAGGGTCCCTGCTTTGTGCAATTTTTCTCCTGTTCAGTTTCTCCTCTTCGAGCCTCTGTGTGCCCGTGTCCTTTCTCCAAAAGTTTGGTGTTACCTTTGTGGTGTTGGATCAAATTTTCTGAGCCTAAGAAAAAGGGGAAACATTGATTGAATTCTAACTTCTTCAATTCTTTGATTTCATATTACTAGTTTTTTTATTGATTCTCACTAATTACATTAATTTGTTTTATTGTAGGTGTAATCAAGTTAACACTGTTTATAGTCAACTGCAACGAGCACCATCTCAAGTAACTCAAATCGGATGCAAAATTAAAAGTTTACACCTTTTATATTCAGGCAATCGGCTGAAATCTTGTTGCAAAACTTAAAATACAGTCAACTAGAAGTACGCAGATGTGGAGTGGATTTCTCAGGCTATATATTTGTCAAATATCAACTAATAAAGTGATAAAGGGAATAATGAAGCTATATCTAGATTTTGTTATATATTTTGTCAACAGATGATGTGATACGCAACAATATGAATGGCGGCACTAGCTGTAACGACCCGACTTTTCTCAAAACTCAGATTTTTAACAAAATCAGAAGTTTAATATATCTCTAACAAAAAATATAAAAATCGTTCATTTATTCATAAATAAACAATATAAATGTTTTTCAAAGTTTAAAACAAGTGAAATGATGTTTAATCCAACATTTAATCCATATAATAAAAAAAAACATAACAAATAGATTTCTCTTTATTAATATCCCCAATTTTCGTTATAGTCGTTAATCCAACAATTAATAAAGAGAAATCTATTTGTTATGTTTTTTTTTTATTATATGGATTAAATGTTGGAATAAAAAATCAGTCATTCAGCCTTCCTGTGCGTATAGTACCAAAGAAGAGATTTTTGTGTGGTTTTAGAAAAAGGTGGGAGACGTGTGTGGGTGTGTATTGTTAATATAAGGTTGTCCTATTAAAAGAAAAAGTGGAATCTTCCCTTATTGCTCCACATGGCATTGATTGCCTACCAAAACCATTCCAAGATTTTGCCTATTTACCATATACCTACACGTACAGAATTGGGCAGAAGACTAAATTGAAGGGAAAGACAATTCTACCAAATTTAATCAAATCATAAACTATGACTAGTTCACACTTTGGTCCCTAAACCATATAAGCTAAGCAATATGATCATTAGATATTAAATTTCTTACTTTAAGGTCCTAATTTCTAATATAACGACTATAACGAAAATTGGGGATATTACAATCTACCCCTCTTAAAATAAATTTTCGTTCTCGAAAATTACCTTAGTCGACATTATCGAACATGTGGGGATACTTAGATTGCATGTCTTCCTCACGTTCCCAAGTTGTCTCTTCTACCGAATGGTGTTGCCATAACACTTTAACCAACGATATTTCCTTGTTGCGAAGCTTTTGTACCTTGCGAGCTGTAATGCAAAGTGGTGTTTCCTCATAGCTCAAGTTCGATTGGATTTTCAAAGGTCGATGTTTCAATACGTGACTCGGATCTAGAATGTACTTCTTGAGTGTCGATACGTGGAAGACGTAATGTACTGCAGAAAGCTCTGGTGGCAAAGCCAATTGATAAGCTACATTCCCAACCCTTTTGAGTATCTCAAAAGGTCCAATATATCTTGGTCGAAGTTTCCCCTTTTTTCCAAATCTTAAAACACCTTTCATTGGTGTGACCTTCAAAAATACCCTATCACCAACAACAAATTCTAGTTCCTTTCTTCTTCTATCTGCATAGCACTTTTGTCTGTCTTGGGCGGTCTTCATGTTAGCCCGAATCCTTTCTATGGCATGAACCGTACGTTCCATGATTTCAGGTCCTAAAATTTTACGTTCACCGACTTCATCCCAATGAATGGGCGATCTACACTTCCTTCCGTACAGGGCTTCATAGGGTGCCATGTCGATAGAAGCATGATAACTGTTGTTATAAGCGAACTCGACTAATGCTAAATTCTTCTCCCAATGTCCTCCAAAATCTAGGACACACATTCGAAGCATATCCTCTATTGTTTGAATTGTTCGCTCGGATTGTCCGTCTGTTTGAGGGTGAAAAGCTGTACTAAATTTTAGCTTAGTTCCCATTGCTCGATGCAAGCTTTTCCAAAAATTTGATGTAAACCTGGGATCTCTATCAGACACAATTGAGACTGGAACACCATGTAATCTCACCACTTCATTAACATATAGTTGCGTAAACTGGTCCATAGAAAATGTCATTCGGACAGGTAAGAAATGAGTTGACTTGGTTAGCCTATCGATGATTACCCAAATAGCTTCATGACCTCTTACTGATTTTGGAAAACCAACGACAAAATCCATCGTTATATGCTCCCATTTCCATTCTGGGATATCTAATGGTTGTAGCAACCCTGATGGTCGTCTCAGCTTTCACCTGTTGACAAATTAGGCATTTCTCAACGAATTCAACTATGTCCCTCTTCATATTTCTCCACCAAAACACTGCTTTTAAATCACGGTACATCTTTGTACTTCCTGGATGTACTGAGTAAGGGGTCGTGTGGGCTTCTTCCAAAATTTCTTTTCTTAATTCCTTAAAATCTGGTACACACAAACGTCCTTGATAATACAATGTTTTATCCTCAGTTATAGTGAATCCCTTTCGCTTTTCTGTGTCAATTTCGGATTTAATAAATTCGAATAACTGATCGCCCTTCTGATGATTCTTAATTCGATCTTGGAGTGTCGGTCGAACCGTGAGGGCTGCCATATGAGCGACAGTGTCTGACGATGTCGTGAATACTTCGAGATTCAATTTCTCAAATTCTCTCCATAGAGATTTTTGTACTGTTAACATTGCCACTTGCCCGTTGTTTTCCTACTCAAAGCGTCCGCCACTACATTTGCCTTGCCTGGATGGTAATGAATTTCACAATCATAATCCTTTACCAATTCAAGCCACCTCCTCTGTCTCATGTTCAACTCCTTTTGAGTGAAAATGTATTTGAGGCTTTTATGATCAGTATAAATGTCGCATTTACTTCCATATAGGTAGTGCCTCCAAATCTTCAAGGCGTGTACTACCGCTGCGAGTTCTAGGTCATGTGTGGGGTAATTTTGTTCATGAAGCTTCAATTGTCTAGATGCATAGGCTACTACTTTGCCTTGTTGCATCAACACACAACCTATTCCCTGTTTGGATGCATCAGTGTATATTACAAAACCTTCTGATCCTCCAGGTACAGTCAACACTGGTGCACTAACTAATTTTTCCTTCAGTTTCTTGAAACTGTGTTCACATTTCTCCGTCCATTCAAATTTCGCACCTTTTCGAGTCAACTGAGTTAAAGGCCCTGATATCTTAGAGAATCCTTCTATAAATCTTCGGTAGTATCCTGCTAGACCCAAAAAGCTACGAACCTCTCCCACGTTGGTTGGTCTCGACCAATTCGACACCGCTTCTACTTTGCCTGGATCTACCTTTATTCCTTGGGCCGTAACTACATGTCCAAGGAATGCAACTCGGTCTAGCCAAAATTCGCACTTTTTGAATTTAGCATAAAGTTTCTCCCTTTTTAGAGTTTCCAATACAATCTTCAAATGTTCCTCATGTTCCTCTTCAGTCTTTGAATATATCAAAATATCATCAATGAATACAATGACAAATTTGTCTAGGTATTCATGAAAGACACGATTCATCAAGTCCATAAATACTCCAGGAGCATTTGTTAGGCCAAATGGCATCACTAAGAACTCGTAGTGACCATACCGAGTTCTAAAGGCTGTCTTTGAGATATCAGTAGATTTAATTCTCAACTGGTGGTATCCCGACCTCAGATCGACTTTTGAAAATACCATTGCACCACGTAATTGGTCAAACAAGTCCTCAATCCTGGGAAGTGGATACTTATTCTTAATAGTGATTTTATTCAATTCTCTGTAGTCAATGCACATTCGCATCGAACCGTCTTTCTTCTTGACGAATAACACTGGTGCTCCCCATGGGGATACACTAGGCTGGATGAATCCCCTTTCCAACAATTCTTCAATTTGTGATTTCAACTCTTGTAACTCCTTTGGAGCCATCCTGTAAGGAGCTTTGGAAATAGGTGCGGAGCCAGGGGTTAAATCAATAGTGAACTCTACTTCTCTTTCAGGAGGCATCCCAGGCAACTCCTCGGGAAAAACTTCTGGAAATTCCCGTACTACCTTTACATCTCCCACCGTCAGTGCTTCATCTTCCTTCGCTAGGACTGACATCAAGAACCATATACACTCCTTTGACCTTAAGAGTCTTTGGGCTTTTAATGCAGAAACAACCCGTGGTATAGAATTTATCTTGGTTACTGAAAGGCGAAGTTCTACCCCTTCAGGACATTCAAAGACCACTTCTCTCTCAAAGCATAAAATCGTTGCATGATTTTTAGAAAGCCAGTCCATCCCCAAGATCATGTCAAATTCATGTATATCCAAAACATACAAGTTCGTTTTCAAGGTTCTACCATTAATTTCTACCTCAGCCGTTCTTACAATGTGGTCTGCACCAAGTACATCTCCTGAGGGAAGGGCAACCTCTAAAGGTGTGTGTGTACGTTCTCCAATAACATTTAGTGTACGCATAAATTTTGGAGATATGAAGGAATGAGTAGAGCCAGAATCTATCAAAACATAAGCAGGTGTGCCGGATATAGGGATGTTACCTGCCAAGACATTTCGGTCCTGATCCTCTTCATGTTCAGTAAGAGCGTAAACTCTTGCTTGTCCTCTAGGTGGGTTCCCTGGTTTCTTCTGCTGTTGTTGCTGCGGTTTCTGCTTCTTGGGGCAGAACTTTATTATGTGACCTGACTCACCACAATTGTAGCACGTATTAGTCCCCACACGGCATGTTCCAGCATGGCGTCGCTGGCATTTTCCACATATAGGGTACTCTTGATAATTGCTTGAAGTCGGCCCCCCATTGCTCCTTTTTACGAATCCATGCATTTTCTTGCCCTTGCTGTCTTGCCACTTACGCTTCTTCGGTAGTGTAGGCTGCTGCTATCTGTAGGCGCTGTTAGAGGTTTCTTTGAAATTGGCTAACTGTGCCTTTGCTAGCACTTGATGGTATGTACCTAACTCAAAGGTGACCACTGCCTGTCGAAGGTCATCACGCAAACCTTGTTCAAAGCGTCTAGCTTTCTTTTCCTCCGTGTTGACTAAGAGTGGGGCATAGCGATATAATTTTTCAAACTTCTTCTCATATTCGACCAGTGTTAAGGTTCCTTGTCTGAATGTTAGGAATTCTGCTTCTTTCTGGTTTCGAATGTTGGTGGGGAAGTATTTCTGCATGAATAATTCCTTAAATTCCTTCCACATCCAGCTTTGTCCAGCTGATCTGGACATGTTGGTCATTTCCCACCAATGTCTTGTTCCTTTATCCAGCATAAAGGTTGCACATATCACCTTCCTAGTTTTCGGGCACTCAATAAGTTCGAAAATTCGTTCCTGTTTGCAAATCCACTCTTCTGCCGCTAGTGGATCTGTACCTCCTTCAAAGCTAGGAGGTTGCAACTTGCGATATTGCTCCACTATTACAGTCGCGCTCCTTTCTGCAGGTGGTGGTGAAACAAGTGGTGCGGCGGGTGGTGTCATGTTACGTATCGCTTCTAGAAACTGCATAAATTGGTTGTTTTGGTTGTTGCTATTGTCGTTGTTAGTTTCAGTAGCTTCAGCATGGGGTTGCCCGTTCCTATTGTTCGAGTTTCTAGAGCGAGTGGCCATAATCTTAAAAAAATGTAAACATAAAATTACTTAACCATAAAAAATATCCATATAACAAAATTTCAATCATTGAATTTCAATATCTTGCATAGATCAAATGGATTCATGGTATCCATACATCCACTTATTTAAAACATAAATTCTCCAAATAAAATAGGCATAAATAATTTCATGTCATCTAAAAATTTTCCCCAGTGCTTTTATCTCGGTTTGCCTCTAGATTCTCCTCGGGGTTGTGCTCACGATTCTCCATAGAATATGATGCAGGGTGGTACTCAGAGCTCTCCTCAGGGTCCTCCTCAGGGTCTTCTTCGGTATCTTCCCTTACCGCTTCCCCGATAATGAAACCCCTATTGTCAACTGCTGGTACACTTGGAAAGTGGCCAATGCTAGGTGGGCTACGTGGACGGCGACGATTAGGTTCGTATCCCAAAGGCCTATCGATGTCCCTAGTATCTTCCGTGTTTATTATCCATCTGTCCCTCAAACATAAAATCAATACGGCAGGGGAGGCTTGATACTCAAACATCTCTTCAAGTCTCTCAAGAAATTGCCTCCATTATGGGCTAAGTGTTCTATGGAGATGATAGACAATCTCATCTCTCTGAAATACATGTTCATTACTCCCCGCCCCCCTGATGATTCGCTCTATGGAATCTAAATGCTCCAACAAGTTGTGGTTTGGATTCCTCACATATGTCCTATGCAACCTCATGAACATCTCACGTCTGCGGGCTTGGTCTCTAGCCAATTGAGTGCATCTATTAACCATCTAGAAAAAATAAATTTATAATCACTTAACTATCCAATTTAAACTAATGGTTAATCATATATTTTCATGACTACATACAGAACATAAATCATTAAGGCATAAGCATACTTCTTATAATTAAATCAAGGTCTAATTTACTTAGTTGCAGTTTAATACATACTTGTCCACATAATCGTAAATAGACACATAATCTTTCATAAAATTACAAACATAACAAATCTTTAAGCATGATCATAATATATTCGTCATCATATAAAATGTAACTTGTATATTTCTTACCTAATCTAGGAGCATCGGAACTTGGAACATGGGATCGTGCGATGGCATTCTTATTTAAAAACAATGACTCGTATCATGAACAACGTCGTGAAATGATTAAGAATTTTTTTTTTATAATAAATATAATAATTATTGGTGTGAATGATATATAAAATTTCTATAAACCACATAGTGAGACAAAAGTCATTAGCAAGGTTGAAACAAATTTCAAAGTCAAAGCATACACACAACATATAACAATGGTTGATTTGTCCCATCACATTTAAAATCAATTTTTTTTTTGAAGTCTCGGTTACTGTTCACGTCATGAACAGTAACTGACTTTTTTTATGGATGCAAACAGATGTGAACAGTGACTCGGGGTCACTGTTCATATCGTGAATAGTGACTGAATACTGTTTACGTTACGAATTTTAAAATTTTTTTAAAAAAATGTCTACAGAAAAGTAGACCCGCTCTGATACCAATTGTAACGACCCGACTTTTCTCAAAAACTCATATTTTTAACAAAATCAAAAATTTCATATATCTCTAACAAAATATATAAAAATCGTTCATTTATTCATAAATAAACAATATAAATGTTTTTCAAAATTTAAAACAAGTGAAATGATGTTTAATCCAACATTTAATCCATATAATAAAAAAAACATAACAAATAGATTTCTCTTTATTAAATGCAATTTCTGCCATCATCGAACGATTTCCCATCTCCAAACTCACGATCTCAATTTCCTGAAAGGGGGAAAATTAAAAGGGGTGAGATTTAAGAAAAATCTCAATAAGTATGTGCAGTGAACATGTATTTCACATTTAAATCAAGAAAAATCAAATTTCATATCATACATACGTAGGAGACACGTGAATTACTCCGAACATAGGTGGTAGTAAATCCAGTGCTTAGCGCTACTAAAATCCGGCCTTCTTATCATAAACATATATGGCCCATAAACAAATTTTCAGAATTTAAAGTACAATATACAAATTCACATAATCACATGCAACATCACTTACCTCGTAGATTTCAACTGAAAATGATAAATATGCTACGTGTGGAATCAAAAATCAGTCTTTCAGCCTTCCTGTGCGTGTAGTACCAAAGAAGAGATTTTTTGTGTGGTTTTAGAAAAAGTGGAAGACGTGTGTGGGTGTGTATTGTCAATATAATGTTGTCCTATTAAAAGAAAAAGTAGAATCTTCCCTTATTGCTCCACATGGCATTGATTGCCTACCAAAACCATTCCAAGATTTTTGCCTATTTACCATATACCTACACGTACAGAATTGGGCAGTAGACTAAATTGAAGGGAATGACAATTCTACCAAATTTAATCAAATCATAAACTATGACTAGTTCACACTTTGGTCTCTAAACCATATAAGCTAAACAATATGATCCTTAGATATTAAATTTCTTACTTTAAGGTCCTAATTGCTAATATAACGAACGAAAATTGGGGATATTACAGTTTCAGCCTGTACAAGGATTTCTCTAACTTGCACACATAATCAGATTTGCCTTTAGTTACAAAACATTGTGGTTGGCTCATGAAGATATCCTCTTCCAACTCCTCGTGTAAAAAAGCAGTTTTTTACATCGAGTTGTTCAAGTTCCCAATTGAATTGAACAACAAGAGCCAACATCAATCTGATAGTCTTGTACTTAACCATGGGTGAAAATATCTCATTATAGTCCACACCCTCTCTTTGAGTATAACCCTTAGCCACTAACCTCGCCTTAAACCTCACGGGATCATTAGGACTCAAACCTTCTTTTAACTTGTAAATCCATATACATGGAACTAACTTATGATCTTTAGGCTTCTTAACAAGTTTCCAGGTTTTGTTATCACTCAAAGATTTCATTTCTTCCTGCATAGCTTTTAACCAATTTTCAGAATAATTTCCATTAATAACTTCTTCATAAGTGGCAGGTTCTCTTTGTTCAAGGGCTTCACCTGAAACTAAGGCAAAATCAATCAAGTTTAGGGATTCATATCTCGGATTAAGCCCGATTTGCCTTCTTGCCCTATCCCTAGTAAGCTGATAATCTTGATTAGGTGGCTGATCATTAAAATGTTCAACTTCAGTTGGTTCAATGTTATCTTGATGTTCAGTCACTTCTTCAGGTTCAGGTTCAGTTTCATTTTCATTTTCATTTTCATGATGTATAGGGTCATTACTGTCATTCCCAGGTGTAGGTGAATCAAGCTTGATCAGCTTCACCTCAGTCTGAACACTCCTCTCAGTTTCAGATTTGTTAGCTCAATCAGTTTTCTGTTTTAGACATGGCATTTCCGATTCATTAAAGACTACATTCCTGCTGTTAATAATCTTAATGCCTTGAAACCCTAAAACCCATAATCTATAGCCTTTCACACCCTCGGGATACCCTAACATCACACACTTGATAGCTCTAGGCTCAAGTTTCCCTTCAGACTGATGTGCATATGCAGCACATCCAAACACCCTCAAATGACTCAGACTTGGAGGCTCCTCCGTCCACAATTCTTGTGGAGTCTTAAAATCTATACTGCTGGACGGAGACCTATTAATCAGATAAGTTGCAGTACTTGCAGCTTCAGCCCAAAAACCTTTAGCAAGGCCATAGCTAATCAACATGCACCTAACCTTGTTCATTATGGTCCTATTCATTCTTTCAGCGACCCCATTCTGTTCAGGTGTGTATTTGACTGTTCTGTGTCTTGTTATCCCTTTTTGCTTACAAAAGTTGTCAAATTCGAAATTACAGAATTCAAGTCCATTATCAGTTCTTAATGTTTTAAGTCTCTTATCTAACTGATTCTCAACAGACTTAAGCCAAATTCTAAATTTCCCAAAAGTTTCCGACTTAGCCTTCAAATGATAAATCCAAACATTTCTTGAGTAATCATTCACTAAGGATAAGAAGTACTTACTTCCACCAAACGTGGAATGCTTCTCCGAGCCCCATAGATCAGCATGGACATAGTCCAATGGTCTGCTGGTCCTATGAGAGCTAACTTCAAAGCTCACCTTATGTGACTTACCCAAAATACACGTTTCACAGAAGTCCAATGTTTCAATATCATCTTTTCCAAGTAACTTCTGATTACTTAAAGATTTTAGCCCTTTAAACTCAATGTGACCCATTCGGTTATGCCAAAATTCAGTTTTGTCTTTACTTACTGTAAGAAGACTAGAATCAGGTGGTGTTTCAGTTTTACCCTCCAGATAGTACAGTTCATTCCTCTTAGGTCCTTTCATAACTACCAGAGACCCCATCATAATTTTCAGAATTTTATTTCCAGATTTGAAAGTAAAATCCTCATCTTCAGGAGTGTCTAAGGAAATGAGGTTCCTCTTCAAATTAGGGATATATCTAACATTTCTAAGTTGCCTGACAGCCCCATCATACATCCTGATGGCTATGTCGCCAATCCCGACCACATTCTGAGAATTATTATCCCCATGTAAACTTTCTTAGATTCAGTCTCTCTGTAGTTATAGAACCAAGACCTTTCAGGGCACATGTGAAAGGTGCACCCTGTGTCTAGGATCCAATTTTTGTCAAATTCTTCCTCAGACACATTAAGGACATGTAAACTATCAAACTAAAAAACAACAGCAGCATTGTTTTGTTCATTGTTGTTTAAGTCTCTTTGTTTCTTTTTCCAGTCAAAACAGTCTCTCTTGAAATATCCTAACTTTCCACAGTTATAACATTTTTTACCAATTTTGTCTTTTGATTTGGATCTCATTTTCGATTTTCCCCTTCCTTTTTTTGTTCTGGAAGTTAAATTCTTTCTTTTCTGGTCTTCCCCTAACAAATAGGCTTTCCTCTCTCGGATTAGTTTTGTTCTCTCTTTTTAGTTCCAATTCTCTCGATTTTAAAGCATCTATAACAATGGCTTGTGATAGAGCGTCCCTACCATATTTTATGGCATTTCTGATCTCTTTATAAGATTCGGGCAATGAATTTAACAGTATGACAGCTAAATCCTCATCATCAAATTTCTTATCATTGTGAGCCAGACTCTTAACAATTATGCTATAATCATTCAAATTCCCTTCAACATCCTTCCCTGGGTCCATCTTAAAACTAAACAGTTTCTCTAACAGATATATCTTGTTAGGTAAAGTCTTAGTCAAGAATAAAGCATCTAAAGCAGTCCATAAAGTTCTAGCATCTTTAGCATGATCAAGTTGTCTAACAACATTATCAGATAAGTGCAAAATTATAGAACTATACGCAATTTCATTCATTTCTTCAATCTCATCAGGTTTAGCTTTTAACTCATTAGAATATTTATCAGGATCATCGAGTGCTTTAGCAACTCTCTGTTGGACCAAAATGGCCCTCATTTTCTGTTTCTAAATTGAGTAGTCCCCATTTCCATCGAATTGCGATAATTCGACCCTCGAACCCATTCCAGATTCTGTAAAAGAGTGGCTCGTACTCATAGACACAACAGAAAAGGTTTTGAAAAAATCTTTTCCAAATGATCAATATAAAGTCGAAAGCACAGAGTTAAAACTAATTCAATCACGAAACCTCAATGTGATGTGTGTGCAGGTGTGATCCAAATTTAGGCAATGCACAGGTATATAATGCAAATAAACATGGTTTTCAAGTTACAAATTAATCACAAGAATTCAATAAACAGAATTCACAAATGGGCAACCAAGCAATCATGCATAAAATGGTAAGGATACCAAACCTAACCCAAAGGAGAGTTTGGAATAATCTTACCAAACCACTGTTGAAAAATAGTAACAATATACCACCGATTCCTCAATCGAGCCAGCCAGCCAAAATTCACCAAATCACCAATCCAGTCAACAACATGCACAACACACAAAACACGAGAAATTAGTGTCGAAATCTGAAAAACAAGATGCCCAAAAAAGTAAAACCCTAATCAGCATATTTAATGAAGGATGCAGTCAAACCCTAGATCAAAAAATCTAGCTCTGATATCAGTTTTGTTGGGAATATCACAGATTTATACAATGCTACAATAATCTAAAATCACAAGACATATATATTTTCATTCATCTTGCAAGCTAGCTCTTCTAGAATGTATATCATAACCAAAGTAGCATTTATATATAACATAGCATAAAACATATTTATTCGAGGCAAAAACCGAGAGCAAAGCTAAAGAGAAAAACCGGGTGCAACTTCCCTGTCATGGCCGAAAATGGTAGAATATTTTAGGCTCAGGAACAGCCTTCCACGCCATGCAAATCACCGTCCATAGAGAGTGCAAGAACCAGCCAAAACCAACCAACACTTGGCTAGGATCATTGACCAATCGGTCTACCAATAGCAGCCAAGAAATCCCTAAAATCTGACCTAAAGCCTCGAGAATAAACCAAATAACTCAACCCTATTTCAGGTCTGAGCATCACACGGGTATTCCCTTCAAGAATAGATTATCATGGTCAATTTTAGTGTACAGGCAAAATGGAGGAAAGAAGAAGAACGAACCAGCAGTAAATGGCAAAAAGAAAGGACCAACTTGGAGAGAGAAGGAGAAAACTCTAGTCTATGTTTTTGAAAAATGAAAGAGACGTTTCTTTTCCTTTCCCAAGCAACTCAAAAGTCAAACAAGAAGAAATATCTCAATTAGGAATAAATCCTAGCCATAGATTTCATCCAAGGGTCAAAATTAATTTCCAAAAGTGCAACCGGGTCAAGCCCAACAAGTTATGTGAACCATTAAGCCCACACTAACATTCTAAAAAATCAATGAGTTTTGATTGTCTATTATGAATTTTTCAATTATTTTCACTCATCGCTACATTAAAAAGAATATTGTTATTTATCACTAAAATTATTGATCATTACTTAATATTACTATGAAAGAAATGGAATGCTACTAAGCATGTAAGGCCGTGATGATCAACACGAAATTGATGAAGTGCAGCAGTTCACGTCTAATTTACATGGCCACTAGGAGAGGTAAATCAAACAAAGGGCTAATCTACAGGTTGGGCTGGACCCTTTTGGGATTCTGGCTCTTTGTATTTAATTTATTTAACTATTCAGTATTATAATGTCATTACTACTTCTATATTTTTTTCTTAATTTTTATTTCCCCATAATCGGTGATATGGTGGTGATTTATGGTGAATCGAATCATGATGGTGGTGGTTATAGCGGTGATGATGGCTAGTTTGATACTCTATTTTATGATTGTGGTCCAATTTGGGACAAAATCGAACCCGAAAAGTTAATTTGATGGTTAGATTGTTTCCCTAACCCAACTCGTGCCCACTCCTAACCCTAAGTGGGAATGTGGGGGAGAACCCTTGATCTGAGAAGTGAAAACAATAATTCCTAACCAAAACAAAAAGAAGAAGAATTTGTAATTATTAGCATAAATCATATTTATTTATGTAAGAGGAAAATATTGTTATACTTGAGAATCGGGGTAAGGTTTTGGGCACCATTCTCAACAAGGAGGAACTGCAAACGACAAAGATTTCAACACTGAAAATACATTTCTCTTTGCTGTCAGAAAGATTAGGACAACGAGATGGATGAGAGAGAGATTAGAAAAACACTAGAATCAGCCCTGTGGAGTTCCCTTTTAAATCACGACGGCTAAATAAGTTGGAAGATTCAGAAATTTTCACCAAGAGTTGTTTAAAATGACAAATATGATGAATGTTAGTTAGGAAAAGCAGATAGAGAGTGAGAAAATATATGAAGATTCATACTGTGTACTTTATCAAATCTGCAATTTTTTTATTTTTTTATTTTTGTATCACCGATTTAAATTATATTTTTGTCAAATTAGATGACTTAGAAAGTCTTGAAATGACATTAACCAAGAACTAAACAGGAGTTCGTTGAATTGTCCATACCTAGTAGCACGTATCTATTGAAGTATTGTAAATCACGTTATGGAAGTTGAATTAAATGTGATATATACCGTTTTACTTATGAATTTTCATGTTTTTCTTGATAGAGAGATCAATTTCAACTTCCATAACGTGAATTAAATATCTTGAAAGTTATTGTATGCATGTGTTGGTTATGAGTATTGGGAAAGTTATTCACAATTCAATGAATAACTAATCCCTCCAACCCACTTTATTATATTTGGGTCGGGTCAATCCACATAGACGGTGTATCAATTTCCAACATCTCCTGAAATCATCAGTCATCCATTAGATCTATTCAAAGATTAAACTCACAAGGTTCACATTGGGAAATGAATTGTGCAACCCGCGAGTAACTTAGAGCATTAATGCTATACACCTGTTAGGGATATATAACAGCTTTATAAGAGAAATCATATTTCTCATCATAACATAAGACTTATTTTCTAACATCTAGTTCAAGTACTATTTCCGATTCCTCAATAAATCAAGAACATACTACAATAAAGTCTTAAGAAATGGTTAAAAGTTAAAAATGATATATTAAATAAGGTTATATATACCTTAGGGACTCCCACAATAAAGAAGCAGAGATCCATTATTTCATTTCCTATTGATCGTCAAAGCACACATTGTATGATTCGCTGTTATGGTTTCTTCTCCCTTTTCTTAGAACGTATGCCTTGTACGATAAATTAAATACATCGTACAGATATTAGTTCAAGCATTCCTCGATCTTAACTTGAGTTTTCCTTATATTTATTCCTTTAGGCAATCTTAATCGAGAACTAAACTAGAAGCTTAATTAAGTCTTGTGGACAAAGGAATCAACTCCAATTACTTATAATAATCTCATATTGATTCTTTATCAAGGTGATTGGATCACATATACAACATGATCACTTCATCTTATGTCAATACATTTCAAAATAGTTGAGGTTATTGCTCGTGTAAGTGAGCCAATCCTTACATGTTCGACAATTCTTTTTATATGTGTGCATTCAAAATACTCATAACTAATTAAAATAAATAATGAACTCAAAAAGATTTGTTCATCGATGGATTTACAAGGTACATTACTAAATTCTACACAACCCTAAAGATTTAACATGTGTCATTAATACATCTCTAGGTATCGGTTTAGTAAGCGAATCAACTATCATGTAATGCATTGAAATGTACTGCAAAGTCACTTTTTTCTTTACTATGATGTCTCGTACAAAATTATATTTTGTACAAATGCGTTTCGTATATTTCATAGCTGTTACACCCCAATTCACTTATAGTCAAAGTCAAGTAATTCAATCGTCAAATTCAAAGTCAAGTAAGGGCTTAAGTCGAATGCGTGATTTTCATGGGGCTTTATTTGGAATTGCTAATACTTTAAGGGTCAAAAATAAAATAAATAGGAATCTTGGGATTTAGTTTTTCATATGATAATGAAAGGACTAAATGTTATATTATATGAAGATTGGAGACTTGATTTGCAATTATATAATAATTATCCATTAACATAAAAGAATATTGATCTATTTTTATCATATTTGGGGGAAATAAAGAAAAGAGTTGAGAGAGACCGAGAGAAGGAAGGAGAAGAAGAAGAAAAGAAAAGAGGAGAAGAAGAAAAAGGAAGACGAGGAAAAAGAGAGAAGATGAATCAAGAAACGGAGAGGAGAAAATGAAAGAAAAGATGGAAAAGAAAAGGACAAAAAGAGAGGAGAAAGAGGAAAAAAGAAAAAGAAGCAGGTTTTCATTTCATTCTTCAATTTCTACACGTAAACAAAGTATCTACTTATTGAAAAATGGTGTTAGATTTTAAAGTTTATTGAAAATTTGTTTCTTTTCAAAGTTTAGCAAGAATTAAAATTTATTAAGATGTATTTGAGGTATTTAAGAATATTATTGTAAAGAAAAATGTATGTGGAAGATTTATGTTGTAGTGGAAGAAATATGAATGGATTGGTATTAAAACTTCCATCTTAAATTTATTGTGTGTATATAATATAAAACACTTAATTTCTGATGTATTATGGTGAGATATGGAGTTGAGGTGGGATTTTAGTATTATTTTTTTTAAGCAATTTTTGTGCAAATCTATGTAATGTGCTATTTTTGAAATTCTGTCCAGAAAGTGGTGTTTTTGTCAATCATGTAATTTTATTGGATATTTTATTATGGAAACCAAATTAAGGGTAAATATTAGGGATTAGGTGTTAAAATAATTTATATAAAGGAGTATATGTTGTTAGTGACCCTAATTGGGATTATGAGATTGAAAATAAAGACATAAGTTTCTATTGCTAAATTGTTATTTCTAATGGTATGAAAAATGATTAAGGCACCTTGGTGAAAGGATGTGATCTCTTTGGGCAAATGTGAGATATCATGCATACTTGGTATAGGATATGCGTGGTGATTACTTAGTAAATAATTAAAGAGAAGACAGTTAAGAAAAATAGATATACAAGAATAAATATAGAAGTTGAGGAATTACGTGGTGGATTGCATTAGTTTACTTAGCAGGTTTTAATTTGAGGTGTTATACCGTTATTTCAAGTATTGACGTAGAAGTTGGGAAATGCTCGTCAATTTAACCAGATTCTTATCCATAGATCTATGAGCGGAAAAACTTAAATATTTTTCAAGTATCAATAAATTAATTATACTATTATATATTTTATGTAATTGTATGAATAATTTGTCCAATTATATGATTAATGTGGAATTATGCTTTCATAATGTTATATGTGGAATTTTACAGATTGTATATGGATTATTTGTGAATTGGAATGTGAGACTGATGTGATCTTGAGATCGACCAAAAAAATACCTGTGATTATATACTTATTCTAGTTCACAATACACCGAGGGGTCTTGATTGTGGATGAATGGGTCTTGACCATGTATATATAGTTCATTGAGGGGTGTGGTTGTATTCTAGTATTGATTATGAGAGGTTTTATAGACCCATTTTCATTCACTAAGAGGGCCTAAGGCCCGTGTTGGGAGTGCTTAGTCCAAGGGACAATCTATGAGTGTGTGACCATGTTACAGATTTCAGTCAAATAATACATTTTTTGTAGATTTCCAGATACATTTGATGTGAAGAGATGATGGTATAGATTTCAATTGATAATTATATCATGACTACCAAATGATATTTTCCAGTATTACGAGAATGATTCCTATCTTGATTATTAATAGTTGATGTTATATTGTGAACTGTTAAATAATACGAACTCGATTTCGATAAATATGTATAAACGAGAAATTATTTTCAGATTTTCCACTCATTATGCTATCAACTCATTTATTTTCGCACGCGTTTTCTTACAGGTAGCAATTGGCACTTTATAGCTAGAGGAGCTCGATGATTTCAAAGTGGTAGCCATACGACATATTGAGTGATATGAGACATTTGACAAAGCACGAAAGAATTAATTTGGGCCCATTGAATTATATTTTTCATAAGCAACTGATTTTGGCGCATATTAAGTAGTTATTCATAGTCAGCTTTGGTAGTAGATCTGACATCTAGTTAGTATCTATCATTAGTACACATCACGTTTCAGGTCTATTAGGGTAATTCGGGGCGAGTCATGTTAATAGCAGCTTGACTATCACAATAAATAATGTAGGCCCCACATCATTGTTTGAAAATCTTATATGCTGAAGTAATCTCCTTAACTGAACAACTTCTTGTATTACTGAAGCATATGCAACAATTTTTTTTTTTTTTAATTGTAGACAAGGAAATGCATGTCTAGTCTTTACTACTCGAACAGATGGCCTCATTATAAAGCAAGAATCCATATCTCGAAGTTGATATGCAACCATCTTGATCTCCACCCAATCAGCATTTGTATACCCATTTAACCACAAATCATTTCTTTGATAACACTGAAATAACTAGAAGTACCATTCAAGTATTTCAATATCCTCTTAACACCTTTCCAATGTTCTCTTCCAACATTAGATTGATACTTGCTAATCACACCAACGATATAAAAATTGTTGAGACAAATACACATCATAACGTACATCAAGCTCCCAACCGCAATGGAGTATGACTGGACATTTTTTTTTTCCTTAAGAGTTTTAGGACACATGTAAGGACCTAGAGTTTTGTTTTTTTATACAGATATGTCAATGGGGTCTCAATTTTATATTTTAAAACGTTCAAAAATCTTCTTTATATATTGCTCTTCTGACGGAGCAAGAACTTGCTTCAAACTGTCTCTCTATTTTAACACCTAATATATAATCCGCATTACACGTGTCCTTCATTTCAAAATTTGAGGACAACCATTTTTTATTGGTCTTTAACATACTCTTCATCATTCACTACCAATAAAATATCATCTACGTAGAGATATAAAATTATAAATTTCTCATTGGAATTTCAAATAAATATAGTGATCTTCGTCCAGAATGATGAAGTTGTACGATATTAACGCTTTGTCAAACCTCAAATACCACAATCTAAAAAAATACTTTAGGCTGTAGATTGATCTTTTCAATTTACAAACTTTATTCTCTTGGCCTATTTCAATTAGACCTACTGTGTGTTGTATGTAGATTTCTTCATCCAACTCTCCATTGAAAATGCTGTCTTTACGTTTATTTGATGTAATTCTAAATCTAAACATGTCACTATGGCTAAGAGTAATGAATTGAAGTAAATCTCACTACCGGTGAAAAATGTATCTTCATAATCTATTCCCTCATGTTGAGTATAACCCTTCCTACCACGCGAGTCTTATACCATCAGCTCTTCGCTTTATATTGAGAGTCCATTTCTTCCCAATAGCTTTTCTACGAGTTGGATAATCGAATAAGTCTAAGACTTGATTGGATCTCATAGACTTCATTTCTTTTTTGTTACAATCTTCCACTTTTCATTTGTAGGGTATGATAAAGCTTCATGTATAGATTTAGGTTCTTCGCCATGTTTTCAATATACTAGGAAAACTTGTCATTCAATCTCGAAATGATGTTTGGCATACTTTTTTCTAGTACTCTTATGAAGTGAAAGATATGATTTCAACCCTGTCACTTGGAGATAAATTGCTTCCACTTGGATCAACAGATGGAAGTGTTTCCTCTTGTATCTCTTGATTTTGACTTATAAACACATATTACTTGGATTAATTCAAGTATCTGATAAAGATACTTTTTTTGTCTCTTAGACACAATTTTTAAAACTTGCTCGAGGGATAATGGATGTATGCAACTTAAATCTGGCTATCTATCAATCCGAATCTAATATGGTATTGTAGAAACTGATTTTGATCATAATGTTGCATGTGCCAATGGATGTCTAGTTAAATGAATTTGTCAACTTACAAGATTAACAAGCTTTTTATAGGATAGGAAGAAACCCTATTTAGAATATAGCTTGTAGTCAATAAAGCATATATGCAAAAGGAAATAGATAAGTCAGCTTGCACTATCATAGACTTATCATTTCGAGTAATGTTCTATTCTTCCTCTCAGTAACAACATTTTGTTGTAGTGTATTGAGAATAGTTAATTATGTAAAATTCCATTTTCATTACATAGTTCCTTGAACTCTTTGGATAGATATTCATATCCTCGATCAGTTTTTAATGTTTTCACTTTTCTTTCTATTTGATTCTCTACCATATTTAAGTTTTGTTGTAAGCAGTCCTATACATCTCACATATGAGAAATCAAATAAACAAAACCATATAGTGTGAATTCATCTTTAGATGTAACGAAGTAATAAGCTACATTTCTTGCCCTCACATTCATAAGACCACAAATTTCTGAATGGACTAATTGCAATGGAAATTCAACCTTCGAAGCCTTGCCAAATGGCTTTTTTCTTGTTTTTCCCATTAGGCAATTCTAACAAGTGGACAAAAAAACTCTTAGAGATTGAACCTAGTAGTCCCCCCCTTTAATTAACATATTTATTCTTTGTTACCTAATATGTCCTAATTTAGCTACCATACACGTGTCTCCACATTCATATTTTTAGAAGAAGATACTTTCCTAGTAAAACATTTATTTACATAATAGTTATAAGTGTTTGGATTACAATCCAACACTAAAAACTATCGTAGAGATATCAAAATCCATAATTTACATTGCCATTGTTTATACGAAAAGAATTAATATTAAATTTCAAACTCAAATCTAATCTTTAAAGAACCGCAACTGATATTAAGTTTCGACGTACCTTGGCATAAATAAGAAATCATGAAGCAGAATAATACGACCTTCACAAAAGTGTAACTTGCATGTAAGAGTCCATTTCACCTCCACTTTATCATCGTTCCCAACATATATCGACATTGTACTAGCTAGATATCGATGGAACTCCATAAAAGCTTCTTGATCAATGGTTGTATCGTCTATCGTTCACAAGTCTACAATCCACATAGGATAAGATTTAGTTAACATGAAAGTGCTAGAAACATAAACTACTCTAAAAGAACAATTCCCAAGAGCTACTTGTTGCGTTTGAGCTTGTTCTTTTTTAGGTCCATGTCCAATATTGTTTCCCGCCCTTGCTCCAATTCTTTTTACATTTAAAGCCCCAAGCCTTTTGTTTTCAAGCCACACAAAAGCATGTCCCATGGATTTAACTACTCCAAGCCTCCCATCCTCTAGTTCAACATGGCCAACATAATTAGTAAAAGTTTTGATACTATCATTGTGAGTCGGATTGACTTTCAGATGTTCCCACTTATTAGGAAGAGATTAGATCAAAACATGAACTTTTTGCTGATTAGAGAGTATGTGACTGGCCGACTTCGGCTCCCTGATCATGTTAGACATAATCCTAACATGTTGTTTGATGTTATGATCAAGAGATTTATTATAAGTGTTAAACTTAATTGTCAAATGTTTGAGTCTAGTCACACTAGTATCATCACATTTCTCTCTCAGATACATTCATATATCATGAACAGTCGAAAAGTACTCACACCCGTTAATGAGGTCATTTACCATAGAACTTACCAAGATTACACGAACACTGGAATATTTCTTTTTCTATAATTGGTAAGTTTTCTTGATCTCTTTAATGTTGAGTAATCTAACCCGTACTTGGGTCTTACATCACGTGGTTAAAATCAAGAAAACTTGTACGCTAGAGTAGGTGACTTGTCTAGAATTTCAATTGTAATGTCATTCCAACAAATGAAAAGTGTTCTCATTAGATGATGTATTTTCTCCACCTCACATATATATTGTCCCCAAAACATCACTTCTAAACACATTGTTTTGAGAAGTTTTATGTATTGTACTAGGTTATATCGTGAATCCATTTCATAGTTTTTAAACATCTAAAGATGTTTAAAAACTGTGCATAAATCTAATTATGCCTGATTAAGCACAAACTGAAAACAAGTTACAATAGATCATATAATCTAATCAAAACCTACATCAATAATGAACGTAGAAAAATATGGCACTTTAAATACTTTTAAAGTATTTTTTAATTTTCAAAAATCAAGAGCATGTCAAAGATTAACTCCCAACAGGCATTTAATAAATACTCGACTTTACTAAAAAATTTCAGAATTTAATCAAGTTTAACTATTTGAAAATTAATTTAAGTATATAGAAAAATCAAGAATATTTTAGGGACCAACCTGCAATTTTTAAAATTGCATTGCACCTTTCACTCGCCCATATGCGTTAAAGCAATTTTTTCTAGAGTAACGCTATGTAGTCCCAAGGTTATAACCCCAGTGGGTACATAGTATTACTTTTCTTTCCTAATAGCAAAAGAACCTCCTACTTGGATATGCTGCGTGTACGGTGAAAACACTGCCTATTCGATGACGAAAATATTTTTTTCACTTATTTTGATGTTTTGAGTTCATCTCTGTAGTCAAGATTAAAAAAAGAAAAATACTATACACAAACATAAAGAACAGAGAGCGAGAGAAAAAGTTACTATTAATCATCTTCCAAAAAATTTCTAGATTTTTACATTTTTCTCACATTCGACCTAAACTTTTAAATGATCTAAATTTCTCATTTTATGTATGAATTATGAGTTCTTTATATGTTTTAAATGCTTTTAAAAAGACATTTCTAACCATACCAATATTAAAGCATGAAAATAAATGAATAGAAAGCAGCAAATGTTTAAAGTCCCAACAATTTTAACTCGGGTTTCACGTTTCTCCAAAAATATAAAACCAAAAATTTTGAAATTTTTTATGATCTAAATCATATAGGGAACATGCTATAATTTTTTTGTGAGTTTATATTGTATATTCCATGACATGCCATTAATGATGCTTTAAGCTTTATCATAAAATACGTACAAGTATTTCATCACTTCAACTCTATTTATAGCAAGATAATATGCAAGGAAACAACATAAGAAGGCTCTGATACCAATGTAATTCCTTACTAAGCATGTTTATACTTGTGGAGGTTATAGAAACTTTACTTGAAGTAAAATATTTCCATGATTAAATGTGCTAAATCACTTGCCTTAACTTTGCTTGATCTCATTGGTCCTAAACTCTATCAAATTGAAGGAGTTCATTAGCCACAACCCACATGTCTTTTTCAAGATGATCGAATGCACAAAAAATGTGATATATTGTGTTTTCAATTTTTTAACTTTTTTTATATACGAATTTTCGTGTTTTGCTTGAGAGAGATCAATTTCTACTTCCATACTCATGTTTGGTACACATTAAAATTTTCATTATCATTCTACTTTTTTATAACCACACATTGTTCAATAAAGTAATATTTTTCATCACATCAATAACTTTTCGTTCATTTTCAACCACACATTCTCCATCAATCTACTATTTCAAAATACATTCTTCCAAAATAATATAGCTACATATCTTGAAAGTTATTGTATGCATGTGTTGGTTATGGGAGGTGGGAAGTTATTCACAATTCAAAGAATATCAAATCCCTCCAACCCACTTTATTTTACTTGGGTCGGGTCAACCCACAAGAGCGATCGGTCCATGTCCAACAAGTATCTATAAGCATAAGAGCCTAGGAATGTGACTTTCTAATCAGTTCGCACGGTGATTACCAGATCCTTCATGGGGGAAACTCCATTTTCTTTGACTTATGCGTGGGTTAGAAGCAATTGTTTCCTCGGAAATTGGCATGTTATTCCATTGTCGAGATCAATATAATGACAATACAAACATTAAACTCGAAAATAGGGATGGCAATGGTTCGGTTCGAAGTCGGTTCGGTCAAAACCATAACCGCACCATCAGATTTTTGACCATACCATAACCATGTAAGTCGGTTCGGCACAGTTTGTATCTCAGTTAAGTTCAGTTCGATTAATAACCACGAAAATAAATTATTTTTTATAAGTTTAAACTCCAACCATCAAATTGAAAAAACAAATTATGAAGAAAAGTCAATATAAACAAAAATACAATACTTAGACAATTTAGCAAACAATATCCCAACTTTCAAATGCAAACTTCGAATTTAACAAACAATATTATCAACATAGGTCAAAATTCTTACTAGCATAGGTCAATATTCATTTTTCCTCGCAACTCTTACTAGCATAGGTCAACATTCAAGACTCAAAGTTGATTCTTATATAGTAAATAAGAAATGTAATTAAGGTAATAATACAACCATACTACCTAATCAATAATGATCTTAACAAAAATATGAATATTTAAACAAAAAAAAATGTACCTCTTCGTCAATGTCCTCCTCACTAAACCTTGCACAAGCTCCAGAGTATGATGAAAGAGCAGAATTTTCTACATACAATAGAGAAAAAAAATTATCAATAGAGAAAAAAGTTAGAAATAAAAGAGAGTGAATGAATAATAAATACAAAACAATAAATTTTACCATGAATATCAGACCAAAGCCAATCAAGTATAATGTATCTGGGTTTTGTTGAATTGTACGGAAAAGATGATTTGAAGCCAATAGACGCAAAACACTCAGGGAGTGTGCTCACAAGATGGTAGACATTGTTGTTGATTACTACAATTTGAAGTCGAGGTACAGGCAGCAAAGCGTGGCGGATCTGATTTGATTCATAGGTTGAGTGGATGAGTGTTTTGTAAGTTTAGTTTCCAATTTTAATGAGTAGGGTTAGAATTAGGTTATTGAGTTAAGGGTTTACTAATAATGTTAATTGGGCCAAAATTTTGGAAAAGCCCAGTTGTCAAAATTGCCCAATTAATTTTGGGAAAGAATAATGGAAAGCTCAATTGCTGAATTAATTTTTTTTTAACCGGTAATCGGTTCGAGGCGTGGTATGTCGCTAAATATCAAACCTGTTCCACCCCGAACTGGGTCATTAAAATCAAAACCATAACCACCTCATTGCACCATCAGTTCAGTTTTTTCGCCCCATTCGGTTCGGTTAACTTTCGAATTGCCATCCGTACTCGAATATGGCTGAATGTGGACCCTGATCTCCTGGAAGAAACAAATGATCAAGCATGTATGAGTAAATGCAATCCAACACCTAAATTACCTAATAATTAAATTAGCTCTTCCTGCATATTCTTTCTATAGGAAACAAAGGGTAATGAACATTGCTTGAAAGCAGATTCCAGCTAGTAGATACTTTTAAATTAGTACTAGCTATCAATAATACAAACAAGAGAACACTTTAAGTGTCTTATACTCTAGTTCTACACCTGTCTGATTTTTAACATTGAGATCGAAGATCCAACAAATAAATTAACAACTTACAAATTGCATTTACTGTTTATATGCTTGGTCGACAGCAAACACCAATCCCTTCCAGAAAGCTCTAATAGGGACTGCAGCAGCTGAAGTAAGAATACGTGTTTAGATCAAGCGAACATATTAAACAAGAAAGGAATTCATTTTTCTCATTATACTCTCTTCTGCATCTAAAATCTTTGATAAGCCTTAAAATATGAAAGATCTAGTAAGAGAAAAAAAATTCGGTGATAGCACCTATTATAACTCTCCACATGATTTGGATTCTGATTTAAATTTACATCACATGACCAACTATAGACAATAATGCTAAAAGACAAATATGTGAAAAATGGATAAATTTGTATTGAATCTTGGAGTTCTATCTCAAAAGGTCAACGTTATTACCTATTTAAGCTGACAATATTTTACCCTCACAAGTATTATGTACTGGTTGTACCTTTTTTTCAAAATGATTCCTGATGTTAGTTGTACATTGGCATCTTGTATTGTGACACTCGTTGCAATCATTAGACAGATGCCATTCAAGTTCATATTCATTGGTAAACAGATCCCAGAATCCATCAAATTTGCATCATATTGCGAATACATTGGCACTAGGACAGGTGCACAGCCATCTAGGGCTGAAAGAAGATTCCCAGTAATATAATATACATCGAAGGATTCGCAACCTGAGTAGTTTTTAGAACCCTGGAAATAACTCTTCAATGCGTCACTGTTACTTTGGGTGCATCTGAACAAGGTAATATTAGGGAAGATTGTAAAAGAAATAGAGGGAGAGCTTGGAAGAGAGAAATTGATGTATATGATTTGAAATAGCCTAGAAGAGAAGGGTTTCGAATCAAGAGCACTTGGGTAGAGACCTTGGACTGAAGAACCCATATTAGGGTTGCGAATAATTAGACATGGGAAACTCCAAAACCCCAAGACTTCCACACTGGAAATTCTGTTGGCACTTCGAATTGACGAAGTTGAGAAAAATTTGATGAAAAATAGAGAAAAGAACCAGAAAACTAGCAGTAGACATATAGACCTCCCTCTGAAAAAACCACGCCCTCAATCCAGTTTTATACAACGTTGTTATCATTTTTACAACCTATATTTGCACGCCAGCATGACTAGGAAACTTCTTCCATGAAAATTATTTTTTACAACGTTTTTATCATTTTTACAACCTATATTTGTTTTAACATTTGCCTTTTTGATTCCTGATTTGGATTGTTTAGCCCATGTTTGGTATATAGATTTTGATAAAAGTAGATAAAATGTATGATTGAAAGTTGTTGATCGCATAAAATGTATGATTCACTTTTATTTAAATTTTAATTCACAAGCTACACCGAATCCGGGCTTAATTTGTTTGTTTTTAACATTAGTCAACTTTGGAAATCTCGCAACACATATATAACCTGGAAACAGCTGTTGGTTGAATTGTCAATAATTACTTCTTAATCAGACTATTATTCTAAGATTACGTGTCTGCTATAATATAAAGTAAAACAAGGTTGAATGGTCAATAATTACTTCTTAATCAGACTAATATTCTAAGATTACGTGTCTGCTATAATATAAACATGAGTAAAAAAAAGGGAAAGCTAATCCCTGCACGTTTTATTCGGTATTGAATGCTAAATATAGGGCTTACCTCCGCATCCCCTCTCACCTTCTCCCACGAAAAGCACTGTGTATCTTTTTAATCGCTTTATTCTAGTAATGTCACATCTCACCTAGGTTGTGTAGTTCTCTTGGGAAACTGATGAAGTCTAAGATTCAAGCCGGCCAAGGGAATTTTTGTTGGAATTAATGCTTCCACACAAGGGATAGAAGAAGAAACAAAATAATATAATAAAAAAGAAAATAATAAAAGTTGAAGACTCAAACACGTAATCGTTGTCCTCAAACGATATTTACCCCCTCTTGAATTGAATTTGATGCTTAGAGAGACTCTTGGCAAATAACTTGAAGGATTTATCAAGCCTTGAAAAAAATTAAAGAGAAAATTAGACTATGTACTCTATATAAACACTGTAAGTTTATATTAATTTTAGCCCGTCAACAAAATAAGCCCTAGATTATTTCTCACTTTCCCCTTTATTTTCTGTATTCATCTCTCCTCTTTCTCGAGAATAATACACATTGGCCTTGATCTATGGAAAATGATTATGAAATCCAGTCACATCTGTCGCTGGCTTCTAATAGGAGAAGTATGATGACCGTTGCGGCGCCACCACCAATGATACCGTAGAATATGCTGATGGACGAGCACGATCGGATGTTGAAGTGGCCACGACTTGTGTTGGACTCCATAGTTGTATAAGAGATTTGTGGATTATGTGGCTCATTGGGGATCAAGAATGACTTTTCCATGATTATAATCCAGCAACAATAATTTCACATGGTAGTGTAGGGGATGGATATTTTCATCAGAAGATCTAAAGGTCCGTTTGATTGCAAGAGTGAAATTTGGGTGGAAAGAAAATGAATTTCAGGGAATTGAATTGCCTAAAATTGTTTTTCCTGGAAATTGTCAATTAATTGTGTTTGATTGGTATAATTTTCTACCTGAAAAATGTTGAAATTCTGGATCTTTTAATATTCGTTTGACTTTATTATTTATGAAAATTGTCTATTAAAGGGAAAAAGACTTTTACAACTGTTCATAAAATTTGTTTTATGGTGGGAAAATCAATTCCACAAAATCATGGGAAAATGGGACACGTGGCGTGTAGGAGGAAAACATTTTCCATGAAATTTTTTGGCTATCAAGCATGGAAGAAGTGGGAATTGGAATTTTAATTCCATTTTTCATGGAAAATAATAGCCTATCAAACAAGCCCTAAATGAATTAAGAAGGAAAATACAAGCGCTGGTTCAATCTAGAATAAAACATTCACCATATTATACTTTCAAACAATTTTTGCAGGCCAAACACATATAGTACCAACAATCAAGAAGTAGTCATAAGAAGATGATGAATGAGAATGAAATTTTTTCCAGACAAATTCATCTACTAGATTTGGGAAATCAAGTAAAAAGGATTCTGCTTATTGGTCTAAGTTCCCAGACCGATCGAATTCAACCAGGGAACCATCGATGATTATTGTGTAACCGATGTCAACCTCAGAATTTCTTACTTTACTCAAAATGTCGACTTGAGTGGAATTGTATTAAGATTTGATAATCTGGTTATGAATGAATTCGAGGTGAAACAAAAAGGATGGTGATGTCCTTTGAAGCAAGTTTAATGGCTAGATTGACAAAGGGGATTATGTGGCCTAGTAGATGGAACACTACAAAAAAATGCGGCTTTAGAGACGGAAATTTCCGTCGCTGAAGCCTTAAATTCCATTGCTAAAGACTTTTACAAACGGATTTTATTCGTCGGTAAATCCGAAGGTAAAACGCCCGCAGTAATTTTACCGATGAAATTCTTTGTCTGTCAGTAATTAGCGACGACATATTCCGTCGGTGTTTAGCAACGGACAAAATTGTAGCTAATTAGCAACGGTATTAGCTACAATTTTTCCGTTGCAAATTACCTACGGAATTAGGTGCGTTGGTAATTAGCTACGGATTTTCCGTCACTATTTCCGTCGCAAATTTGAAAAAAAAAAATAATAATAATAAAAAATTGAATTCATTAGGCTTCCTCTCCACTCCTCACCAGGCTTCAAAGTGATAGGTTTTTCCATTGCAGCAGCCTCAACACACATGTGCTTGTATTCATCATCTCCAAAATCAACCATTGCCTTCTTATCCCAAGGATTCCATACAACTATAAGCAAAAAACAAAAGTTCAATTCCACCTGAAATCTAGAAAATTATAGTAAATGCAGACTGATCATAAACTGACAATATAAATCACCTACTCTAAAAATAAGAGAAACTACAAGTCAATCAGTAATACTTTGCACTTAGTGTACTACTCATTTTTTATTATAAAAGAGAGAAGGAAAATGAAGGGGAAAATGGTGCTTAAAGTCATGCCATGTTGAACTAAAACCATTATTCCCTTCACAAAATGCAGCCTTTTCAGTACAAGCTGAAATAATACAAATCAAACTCACTTCATTTGGTTCCAAACCCATTTCAATTCTCCTTTCCGCGAAAAACCAAAAATCATTCTTTGGCATTTCATCAAACAAATTGCATGCACACTCAAATACAGACTCGTGCTAAAATGGAGCTTCATCATAGTATTCATTCAAATAGTTTAATCTGATTTTTTTCTGTTCCTAACGTCTATAGAAATAGGATTATAGGATTGTAAATAATCCTACCCAAATTGTGAAGTGGAGTTTTGGTTGTTCAGGCATGTGTAAGAACTGATCAAAATTGGTTCTTGTTTTTAGAGCCACAAACAACTTGACAACCGACGAGCACTTATTCATCAGGAGCTTAACATATCAACTCAACAGAAGACAATTTCAGACTTAACATTTAACACTGGAACCAAGCTTGGGTCATTTCAACTCTTCCATCAATTGCATATAAGAGAAGTTCGATGCAACCGTAAAAAACTAAATATAACCTATAACTACAGGTGCTGGTTAGATATACAGATTATAACTTAATCAACTGATCAATAATATTTTTTCAAAAACTATTAAACTAACACAAGATACATGTACAATTAATAACCAATCACTACATAACTACACGAGCACATGCAAAAAATGATTCGAAAAAATAAACTAATTTGAATGATAAATGGCGCTCACCATTTAAGAGTTGTCAAAAACATCCACTCCGACACCAATGCAAAATCACCCTCATTTGAAACCCTTTCTTCTTCACTAATCTTCGCTTCCCCTTCTCTCTCCATACTAAATAGAATCTCCGAATCCCTACGGCCCACCGCCATACCCTCCTCCTTCTCCTCATACTCACCAGCACCAGTCAATTGTGCCGTCCCATTATACAAAACGCCGCCACGACCACTGTACACAGCCTCTCTAGCCTCTTTCTACCATCTACCCAAACTAAAAACAAAACAAATCAACAAGTACCCCCAAATTAATTTTTCGTGTAGAAAGGTTAAAAAGTTTACCTGAAGGGGACTACGAAGAGGGGGTTAGTGGAGTTGGACAAAGATGGTTGCTGGAGGGGGGAGAAGGAGTGATCGAAGAGGGTAAAAACGTCGTCATCATCTTCGGATGGAGAGGGAAAGAGTAGAGAGTCCATGAAAATGAAAAAAAAATATGGGTGAAAAACGTGAAAGGGTCTGGGTGGGAATTAATTGGGTCTTTCTCATTTTCTAATTTTAGCCCATTGTGTTAGAAGATAATTTGTCAATTTTAGAGGCAAATCAAAGTTTAGGTGAGAATTAAAAAATTTTGAGTTTTTAGACGAAATTTTTTCGTTGGTAACTATATAATACTTTTAAAATTTTAGGTGGGATGTTTACCAACATATTTGGACGTTGTTACTAAATTATTTAATTTATTATTTATTATTTTTAAATTTTTACTGACGGATTAGTAACAAAAATGTACAAATAAAAGTTTTTCGTTAGTAATTCTGTTGTTAATTTAGTATTTAGTTTTTAATAACGAAAAAGTAATAATTCGTTGTTGATTTGTTGTTAATCCGTTGGTATTAACAACGGAAGACATTCGTTGCCAAATATCTGTCTCTATTGCCTCACTTTCTAGTAGTGGAACGAGATCATCATGGTATGGGGCTTTCAAGGATTCTCTATACCTGCCATTTTTTAATACGAGACTTTTGAACAAACAATGGTCCAAAACGAGGTGGAATCAGCAATGACATAATGAAATGGAATTGATGTATGTTACTAAATCTACTGTAATATTTGATTGATGTTTGTCACTATTTTAAATTTCTGTAATTTTTTTTTTTTTTTTTTTAACTTAAGGCAATTGAATTGCTTCCTTCCATATTTAATGCCACCGAAATAAAAATCATTTAAACAATTTGTTTCTAGTACTAAATTGCATTCTTTATTGATTGAGCATCGAGTTCAAATAAGATTGACTTAAGTGGAGGTCAATGGGTTGGTTGAATTGGTAGATGACGATGATAGTGAATTGACTCAAAGATGTCTGACACTGAACGGAGAAAGATGAGGACACTGATTGTGTCACTTTTTTTATTTAGTTGTGTCATTTTATTAAATTGATTCCAATGTTTTAATTTGTGTTTTGTTACTTTATTGAATTTTTATTAATTTTTTTTTAGTGTTTGTAGCTTTTAAAAATTTATGCAACTTTTTTTGAATTTTTGCCACATTTTTTGAATTCGGTCACTTTTTAAACATTTCTGTTACTTTTGAGTAACAAATTTTTTTTTTATTAAAAAAAGTGATAAATTTAAAAAGTGACATTATGACACTTTTTTTTAATAAAAAAGTAATGTTGTGTCACTTAATTTTACACAATATTTTTAATTTTTTTTATTTTCTATCACTTTTTGAAATTTCCGTTATTTTAACAAACATCACTTTTTAATTAAAGTGAAAAAATGACACTTACTTAAAAAAGTGAAAAAAAGTTACACTTGATTTTAAATAGTATTTTTACTTTCAAAATACTTTTCATATGATTTTTCAAAAGATTCCTAATTTTAATGGTATATTTGTAAGTTGTCCAAAAATAAACACTTAAGTACTATGTAATTCTTTCAAAAAAAAAAAAAACTAGAATTTTGAATATGACTCTTTTCTTTTTTGGGAATGGAATATGATATCTCAAAATTGATTTTCAATTGTTTTGTACTGATTATTAGACATCTATTTATAGATCTCAATCAATACTACACGAAATGGTGCTAAATTTTAGTTTGAACAAACCAGCCAACGACTTATTTTTAACTCTATGCGGCCGCATAGGTTGTTCAATTGTAGGGTGTACAATCCCTGCAAGCCAACATAAGACCGCATGCCACCACGGTTATTTTGGCCCTCAATTCCATTTTTTGTTGATTTTTGAACAACAATTTCAACAATCTTTCAATGTTCAATATTCAATAAAATCTCATATTCAAAATATACAATACTTATGTATAAAGATTATATATCTTTCGATTTGAATCTAACAATAATCTTAATCAAAACAAAGTAAAGTCGAAATCAAAGGTATCATAGAAGCTTTGAACTAATTATTTCTTGTGATAATACTGGTAAAAACACACACACAAGTATTACGTATTCTCAAGTTTTTCACTCTTGCTTAACACTAATATGGCCTTGCGCTTATCCCATTCAACGAACTCTTAAGAAAAAAAAAACTTCAACTCTCTATTGAAGTGGCATCACTTCGAAGTTTATCTAGGTGAAATTCTTCTAGTATCTTTATTACCTTTAGAGATACTTGCACTTTCGTATTGAATTTCATTAAGAACTTAAAGCTCAATAGGTTATCACATATTTTATAATATTGAAACTATTCACATATCGAATAACTTGTTGTTACCCTTTGAACCCGTGAATTTACTTGTTAAATAATGACAAGTAGGGTTATCATCATTGGTGAATCTTTTGTTTTAAGAGTTTCAACCACATCCTACTCGAAATAGATATTACTAATTCTCTACTTAGAGATTTAGTTGGGGGATCTACTAGATTTCCTATTGACTTAACATAATTTAGAGAAATTATTCTACTTTTGATTAATTTCCTTATGTTGTTATGTCTTAGATTCATATGTTTAGATTTTCCATTGTATGTCTTTTCGAATGTGGCTTGACTATCACACATGATAGTTATCGAAGATGTATTCTTCGGTCCCAAAGATATCTCATAAAGAAGATCCTTAAGCCACTCAACTTCTTTCCCGACATCTGATAACACTACAAATTTAGATTCCATAGTTAAGTGTGTAATACATGTTTTTTTTCCAAGAAACAACACCTCCTCCAAGAGTAAACACCCAACCCGAAGTCGATTTACTTTCACATGTGCTAGAAGTCCAACTAGCATCGATAAATCCTTCTAATATAGTCGGGAATTTAGAATATTATAAACCAAAGTTCTTGGTTTTCTTTAAATAGTCAGGAACTCTTCCAACGGCCTTCCAATATTCCTTACTCGGATTACTAGTAAATATATTAAATTTATTAATTGCAAATGCTATGTCTAGTCTTGTGCATTGAACTGCATACATAAGACTTCCTATAGCACTTACATACTCCAATTGAGCAATTTTGCTTCCATCGTTATTTATAATTTTTAAACTTGGATGAAGATGGGTATTAAATTCTTTTATATTCAAATGTTTGAACTTATTAATCACATTCTCAATATAATGTGATTGACTCAAGTAGTGACACGCCCTACCCCAGATAAAGCTAATGAACCCAGAGTGTGACGTGCGCCGATGATAGATACCAACTAAAAGTGGGACCCACCATCAAGGCTACTACAATATGAACCTTATAAATCATTTTAATAGAAATTTCGGCATTATCTCCCCCGTATTTTAGACTAACCAACCTGTAAACAATTTTATGCAAACCCAATCATAACATCATAATAATGCTAACCCATGATTATATATCACGGTACAGAGATAAGCCGAATTCTCAAACTTTTACTATGAAAATGCATCAACTATACATATGGATACAAAATACATAGTAAGCCCATCTACTATCTACAGATGATGTACAATGACATCCAAAAATGAACATGTGTCCCAAAACACTGACTACATGCTCTAGAAAATGAGTCATACTAGTCGTCGGTGGTTCTGACTCCAAATCAAGGCTCAACTCCACAAGATGCCCAAAAACTCAACTGCTACCTGATAATGAAATAGTGGAAAAAATATGAGTTGATAACTCAGTGAGTGGAGAAGTTCAAAAATAATTATCCCTTTCCATTTACACATTTTAGCAACCTCAAGCTTATATACTTCAACAATCCACAACATAACAACATATAATAATAATCATAGCAAAAAGGTGAGATATCTCATAACGCTGAAAAATGTCATTTCATAATCATGAAATAATCATCAACTCAAATCCATATCATCATATCATCTCATCACATGTAATCAACCAAAAATGTACCCTCTGACTGAAATCAATAATCCACCCCTCGGGCTAATTACTTTCGTCACGGCCCGTAGGCCCATCCGTGATCGAAAGTGGGTCTCAAAGACCTCTTATAATCTATACTAGAACACGCACAAGGCCACTCAGTGAACTATAGGTACACCATCAAACCCCTTCATCCACGGTCAATACCCCTCAGTGTAGTATAGAACATGGCCAAGGCTACTCCGTGAACTAGAATAAATAGACAATCATGGGTACTTTTCTGGTTGATCTCAATATCACATGTCACATTTCAAGTCACAAATAATCCATACACAATCTTTAAAATCCATACAAACCATAATGAAGGAATATTTCCAAGTCAATCATGTAATTGTACAATTAATTCACTTAATTGCACAAAATGAATAATAATATAATTAATTAGCAATACTTGGAAAAATATTTAAGTTTTTCCACTCACAAACTATTTACTGGACGATTTGTTTGGTTGGTAGGCTGTCTCGATCTCTGTGCTACCTCCTGATAGAATAATACATTTATTCGGTCAAAACTTCATTTACAATCTTAATAAGAATAATAAGATAACACTTTCACTTCCCTTTGCCAATTTACCTACCAATTACCAAATATATTAAATTCATCATTCACCACATGTATAACCCCCACATATACTTTAATTCAATCCTTAAACTTTTATATTTATCATTTAGTCTCATTAACCTTGAAAAACTTGAGAAAAACCAGGTTTTGACAAAAACAGCACTAAAATTCCAAAATTTAGAAATCTGTCACATGTTTAATATGCTGAAAATTCCTGCAAACTATGGACAGAAATAGCACTTTCTGGAAATAATTTTAAAAATAGCATTTGCTCATGATTTTGTCCAAAAATTGCCAAAAAATGGAAAATTCCAACCTCAAATCCCTAATTTAAGTATTTAACATCATATACTCAAAAGGAAATCAAAGAATATGTTATAATTTCACAAACCCACTTCCAAATCTCCACTTTCTTAACTAAGATATGCAATTAAACATTTTCTTTGTTACCTCCCCATTTAAAACTTCAAATAAACATCAATAACTTCTCACTCTTGTTGAATTTCGAATTTAGGAGCACTTTCTATAAACCCTAAAATCTAAAATCATTAGGAAATAAATAAAATTTAGGCTTACCTTCAAGAATTGATAAAGGATTTGGAAATGGTAGCCTAATTTCTTCCTTTTTTCCTCTCTTCTTCCCCCTTTTTTTTCCTTTCCTTTCTCTCTCTTTTTTTTTTCCTCTCTGCCGGTTTTTGTCTCTGTCTCTATCTCTCGGTCTCTCTCATGCCTTAGTCCCAAAGGAAGAGAATGGACAAGATAAAGTCAAAGGAATTGATAACTATGAAGGAAATTGCAAAGTCAAGTCCCAATTTTCATACCCAATCATTTTTAGTCCTTTCATTTAATAATGAGGTAAACCAACTTCCTAGTTTTCTACATATATTATCTCTAGTCCTTCAAATTTTAGTAATTACCAATTAGACCCCGCAAGAAATATTTTATTCAATTTAATTCTAATTTGACATTGACTTTGACTATGAAAGGGATGAGGTGTAACAAGTAGAAACACAGACTACTTTTTGTAACTTTAATACCCAATATGATATCCACTTGTCTAAGATCTTTCATCGTGAAAGTGGAACATAGAAACATCTTCGTTTCTTTAATTACATCCATGTGATTATTCATAATCAACATAAAAACAAACAATGATTACACATTTATCACATATTTTAGAATATAAACATTTATCTACACTATCATTTATGAAACCAAATGAATTAATAATTAAGTCAATTTTTTCATACCATTTCTTAGGTGCTTGTTTTAAATCGTATAACGACTTTACTATCTTACACACCTTATGTCCATTTCTGGGTAGAGCAAACTCTTCGCGTTGTTCCATATAAATCTCCTCATCGAGATCCCCGCTTAAGAATGTCGTCTTAATATCCACTTGATGAACATACAAGTCATGTATTGTAACTAATGCGAATAAAATCCTAATTGAAGTTATTATTGCTACCGGTGTATATGTATCAAAATAATATATTCCTTCCTTTTGTCGATACCCTTTAACTATTAATCTAATTTTAAAGGTATTAAGAGAACCATCAACATTGTATTTTCTACTAAATACTCATTTACATTCAATAGGTTTGGATCCGGATGGTAAATCAACAAGTTCTCATGTATTATTAGACAAAATTGAATCCATTTCATTTTTAATTGCATCTTTTCAAAAAATACCATCACGAGAAGCCATAAATTCTATATAAATTTTAGGATCGGTCTTGTTAGCCCAAGAATAACTAACCGGGGGGGGGGGGGGGTTGAATTGATTTTTTGAAACTTTTTTGACACTTAGTCTCAAAATTATTCAACACACAAGATACAAATGCTAAGTGTAATACAACAAATAAATATGCAAATATGATAACTTAATTCAAGTATGATATAGCACAATGTAAATATCAATTTAAAGTAAAGTATAATAATGTAAAGATAGAAAACCAATTTAATGGGGTTCGATCCAATACAATGATCTACATCTCCATTACCAAACTCTCCGTCACGAGTAAGGTCAAATCCACTAATGTAAATGGTAACTTACAAACAAAGAGTACCGATCATTTTACAACATTGAGCTAACACGACCCACACTATTGAGTTTTATGGGACCTTAATATGACCTACACAGTGACTTACAACAAGGTGCACCAAACCCTATACAATGTTGATCTTTAAGAAACTACAACACGACCCACAATTCAAATGGATTTTACAATTGAAATCTTCTCTTCTTTATGAATCATAAATTCAAAGTTGAGAACAAGAAATGAAGAGACAAGTACTTCAATAGATAGCAAACGATAAAACTCAAGTGATGATATTGCAAACTTTGATAAATGATAAATGATGAAATGGTTTGTATGTTGTATCAAAGTTTTCAACCAAATAATCTCTCTTAACAAATAATACAAGTTAAGTATAGAGAGAGATTTACACTTCAATATAAGTGTTGGCAAAGAAAGTTTTTATCAAAAATTTGAAAATAGATGAGATTGAAAAGTTTCTTTACAAAATAAAATTCTTGATGAAATAGATAAAAATTAGTTTGGATCAATCAAGAAATTCTTTGTAATGAGATAGAATATAAATATAAGTAAGCTCAAAGATTTCTAATAAATTTTCTCTCTTAATTTTCTCTCCAAAGATGTTTAAGTTGAATGCAAAGAGAGTTGATATTTACAGATGAAAATCTACCGTACTAGACGCACCGTACTGGATGTCCGGTAAATACCAGACGGTCAATTTATCCGTTATTTTTTGTCAAAAAATCAAACCGTTGAAAATTTGAGCGTTGGGCCAAAATTTGGTTGTACCGGACGTCCGGTAAAACCAGTTTTGGCCCGAAACGGTTTTACTGGATGTTCGATAAAACCAGTTTTGGCCCGGAACGTCCTTGTTTTAGTTTTTCTCAAATGTAAGTGTTGGAGAGACGTTTAAAAATATTTTTCAAAGTATTTGTCATATTTAATAATATGTGTTTCGATTTTTTACCTTTAAAAAAACATATTCTCTAGGTAAAACATTTTTGTCGTTATTTTTCGATTGTAAAATCAAAACTTGAGCTCATCACAAATCATTGCCAAGTATTGAAATGTTTTACCTTTACATATAAAAGTCTAAGTACTTTGTCTTCAATGTCTCGACGTGCATGTTTGATCGTACTTTGACTTTTGTCTCGGTTCTTATTGAGGTATCTTTTTTGCGGGTTTTGCAATATCATTTTTCATAGCCTCGTTTGGTCAATTTTGTATCTGCGTCGAGAGTTGTATGCAAATTACTTGGCCTAGAACTTCGTGTCTTCGATTTTATTATTGTACAATAATCACTATAGACACTCGAAATCAATTTGTTAGAAATAAACATAATTTATTTGTGATAATTAAAACGAGATGTCAACCATAGGTCAACAAGTGTCCACTTGTAGAACATAAGTAATTGCTCTTACAACATTCTTCTTATTTCCTTCTACTAGGTAATAAGTTGAGAGTCAATTTCATCCGGACATAAAGATTTCTCAATTCGAGTTCTTTTGCTTCTTCGTAGTTCATAAGATTCATGAACATCTTTAGAAAACGTTCCATCTTGTGCTCCACCCGAGCTAGAGATTTTATTGTAGGTATCCTTTAATTCATTATCCGAAGATAATGAATTCTCAAAGAACTCAATAGTACCTAATTCAACTATTACATTGGTCTCAAAATTAAACAATCTATATGTGGTATTTTGGCACTCCAATCACGCCAATTTCCAGGCTCCGAAAAACCAATCGAACACCACACGGCTTCAAGCTCGACCCAAAATCTTCCTCCACTTGGTTGCTCCAAGATTTACATCCACAAAAGATCATGGTGATGGTGGTTAGCAAGTCCACATAGGAATGAAGAATAATATGATAACAATGGTAGAGTCTCACCAAGAAAACTCCCAAACCGGCTGCCTCCCTCTTTCTCTCAACTAACCCCTCTCTCACACTCCTCACTTGCACCAACACACAACACAGGTTTTACACAAGAGAGATGGATGTATATTATGTTACATAATTGGGCCAAAATGATGTGCCAACATAATAATAGGTAAATAGGTCTAACCAATAAACCACATACTAATCAAAACTACCAATCCATCTCCATCTTGAGCATTCCAAAAGTATCGGTAGTATTCGAGTCGAGCCAAGTCTATGGTATTGATAAATTACCCATCAACTATTTTAAATCATCGCCTGGATTTATCGGGTATCAAAAACCCAACACTATATGATTTGCTATTAGTAGCATAATCAACAAAGGCACATTTAATGTCTCTTGGACCCAATTTAGTTCTATTAGGGTTCGTGTTCTTATAATATGCAAGACACTCTCATGCTTTGAAGTATACAATGTTAGGTTTTCTTCATTTTCACAATTTATAAGGGGAAACCTTTGTATATTTCAAAGGAATTCTATTTAATATTCTACATGCACTCAACAACGATTCACCCCATAAATTAAACGGCAAATTAACATAAGTTAACGTAGTATTTATCATCTCAACTAAAGTTATACTTTTCATTTCAACTAAACAATTTTGTTCGGATGTCCTAGGTGCAAAACATTGATGAATTATGCTTATTGTTCACAATACAAATTAAAATCACTAGAAAAATATTTACCTCCTCTATCACTTCTTAGAGTTTTTATTTCATTTTTATATGCTTTAAACATATCAAAAATATGTTTTATTGAATAAATATAAGTATATTTAGAGTAATCATCTATAAAGATAATAAAATACAGATTCCCACCTCTAGTTAATATGCCATTTAATTCACATATGTCTGTATAAATCAATTCTAAAATATTAGAAGTCATATTTATACTTTGATAAGGCTTCTTAGTCATTTTAGATTCTACACATGTTTCATATTTAAATGCATCATTTTCATTATATGATATTAAGTGGCATTTTAGCATTCTTGTCATGGTACTCTTACCTATGTGACATAATCTAGCATTCCGTAAAGTAATTGAATCAATCAAATGAGCAAACTCAACTTTATTATTATTTAACTTGTCAACGGTACAAAGTTTGACCATTCCTTCTCTAGAATAGCATTTTCTAACAAATTTTCCATTTAGGGATAATACAAATTTATCGGACTCATAAATACTTTTTTTATGCCCGATTTTCCTAAGAGATTACCATTAACTAAGTTCATATTCATTTCAGGAACATGTAGTACATTTGTTAATATAACGATTTTTTCGAAAGTGAAGATGATTTCTACATTTCATTTTCCAATTACTTTGGATCGGCTTTCATTACTCATTTAAATCTCTTGATCTCCATCGACTTCATAATAAATCTTGAATAAAGACTTATCATATGATACATGTATAGGTGCACATGTATCATACCACCAATTAGAAACTTTTCCCTTAATTTCATTTATCTCGCTTACAGTGGCAACAATATTGTCTTATTTGATGGAGTTCACTTTTCCTTTGAAGTTGTTTGGATTTCGGTGTCGATATTTCTTTGCATAATGTCTGAGTTTCCCATATTCAAAACAATCTCCCTTGGACTTCTTTTTAAAATTGTTAAAGTTTTAAGAATGTTTTCTCTTGTTGGATTTATTAGAAGGTTCGATCTTCTCTACATGATTGATTTTTGAATTGCATTCATAAGAATGGTCATTCTTATCTCTTGCTCTTGATTCTTCTTCAATTCGAAGATGTTTTTCCACTTGTTTCAAATAATAATCTTCGAAACTATGCATTATTTTCTTTCGATGTCCTTTCTAAGTCCCCAGAAGTTTTGTAATAATTGCTCAAATTTGACTGCCTTCAACTTGTTGACAAGAACTTGTAACTCGTGTACTTGAAGAAGGAGGGGAATGTTATCAAGGAATTTAAAATTAAAATACCTTGATATACCTTCTTCTTCTTCGGCTTTATTCTTGTTTTTCAAAGCATTCCATATTTCTCTTGCTGATGATGTATTAGTATAAAGATCATACAATAGGTCTGATAACGCATTGAGAATATGACTATGGCATATGAGTTCATCCTTTTGACGCTTTTGTCTCTCCATTCTTACAGGTTCAGTAACTTCATCCGTTGGATCTGCAAGTGGTGTCAATTCTGGATCAAGAATTTAGAAGATCTTCAACGTCGTTATGAGAAACTTCAACCTTTCTTGCCACCTTGTGAAATTCGTTTCATCAAAACGGTCCAAATGAACAAGGTTTTGATTTATCAACTTAATCGTAACAATGGTGGTTTCATTCTCCATTGCAAAATATCGTTTGGGAATGTTGGAATTAATGCTTATACACAAAATAATATAATCAAGAAAAATTAGAATAAAAGTTGATGGCACAAACACGTGATCATTTTATCAAATGATATTTGCCCCCATCTTGGATTGAATTTGATGTTTAAAGGGACTTTTGACAATTGGTTTGAAGGATTTATCAAGTTTTGAAAAAGAATAAACACTTAAGCACTACTGTAATTCTTTCGAAAAAAAAAAACTAGAATTTAAAATATAAGAGAAGAGTCTTTTAATCTTTTCTCTTTTTGAAATGAAATATGATATCTCAAAATTTGTTTTTAGTTGTTTTGTATTGATCATTAGACATTTATTTATAGATCTCAATCAATACTACACGAAATGGTGCTAAACACGATAAAGAGTGGCGATTTTCAATCTAAAAAGGTACCAGATTTTAGTTTGAAAAAATTTCTCAACGGATAGTTTTTAACGTTATGCGGCCACATAGGACAAACTTATGCGGTCACATAGGCTGTTCAATGGCAAGGCGTACAATTTCGCTGCAGGCCAACATTCGATTGCATGCCTTCATGGTCTACACAATCGCACAAGGCAATATTTTGGCCCCCAATATTCTATTTTTTGTTCCACCCATTTTTTATTGATTTTTGAACAACAATCTTCAACTTGCTTATATGATGTTATTTAATTAGAATCAAGTTATTCTCTTATTTAAGCCCATGTTTGAACCAAATTCCTTAAAAAATCATTTTTCTCTAAATTTATTTGCAAAACCATATATTGACTCAATAAAATAATTTTACATATAAATCCAAAAATTCACCTTATGTTTTAACTATACATTTTGTTGACGTCAAAATTGTATGGACAAAATTCAAGTTAACTTAGAATATAAATAATGATTTTTACTGATAATGAATTGTAAATTATAAAACTAAACTACAAGTATTTTTATTTTTTCTTGGCAAATGAGATATTTGAAATATCAAGTGTTTTGAATCCTCTTATGTCAGTCTACTTCGTTTACTGCTGTTTGCCACAAGGCGCTGATTTGAAATCTCATAGTAGAGGCGCAACACGCACCACACCTATTTCTCTCCCCACAATCTCTAAGCCTCACACCACCACCAAACTTGGCAAAACACCGTCCACCACCCAAATTACTAGAATGTAGATGCGAAAAATCATCCACGCCTCACCAAATCTCAAACTCACTCACATATGATCATGTACACTCTATTTTTAGTTTAATTTCACCAAACACGATGCTACGATGGTAGGGTGGCATACACATCTTAAGTGGGGCATAACATATATAAATCTTAATCTACTTTTTTTTTTTTGCTTTTCCATTTCCCCAAACTTGTTGCTATGATAGTGATTTATGGTGAATCAAATGATCGTGGTGCCGGTGTCGGTGATGATGGAGAGTTTGATAATCTACTTTATGGTGTGAGTGATTGTGGTCCAATTTGGGTCAAAATCAAATCAGAAAAATGAGTTCAGTAGTCGTTTATGTCCCAACGTGACCCATATCCACCCTTAAATGGGGGTTAGGGGAGGAAACCCCTGACCTTTGCCATGAAAACAATAATTACTAACCAGCCCAAATAAGAAGAATTTGTAGTTATTTTATATTAGTATTGTAGCATATATTTATTTTTATAAGAGGAAAATATTGTTACACTTAAAAATAGATGTTTGGTTTTGGGCACCATTCTCAACAAGTTTAGGAGGGGTTGTCATTTGCAATCAGGACAAATTAGATGAGAGAGAGAGAGAGAGAGACTGGGATCAGCCCTATGAAGCTCCATTTTAAATCTTGGAGGCTTAAAAAAGCCAGAAGATTAAAAAACTTCCCCAAGAGTTATTAAATTGATAAATACTACGAATGCTAGTAGAAGCAGAAGGACCATCAAAAATATATGAAGCTTCATAATGTGTACTTTTTCAAGTTTCTGCATTTTTTTAATCACCGGTTTAGATTATTTGTTTGCCAAATTAGTTAAATCAGAAAGACTTGAAACGAAATTAACCAAGAATTAAACATCAGTTCTTTGAATTGTCAGCTAGTAGCACTTGTCCATGGAAGTATCTATAAGCATAAGACCCTGGAGAAGGGACTTCTAATCAGCACAGTACGGTCAAAACCAGATCCTTCATTGGGGAAACTCCATTTTCTTTGACTTGTGCATGGGTTAGAAGCCATCGTTTCCCTGGAAATTGGCATGGTACTCCATCCTCACAGGGGCGGAGCCCAATATGGTCCAGTGTGGGCAAGCCATCGTTTCCCTAGAAATTGGCATGGTACTCCATCCTTATAGGGACGGAGCCCAGTATGGTCCAGTGTGGGCACAGGCCCACACTGGACTTTTGGGTGCAAGGTTTTTTTTTTTTTTTTTTTAAAGTTATATGTTGAGTCTAGCCCAAGAAGATAGCCCAAAATCATGACCAAATAACTACCCAGTGTCCCAGACCCAGCAAGCCAACCCAATCCCCAAAAATGTAAACCCCAATTCACTTCACCCGTCTACAATTTCACTCCATGTCTTCCCAAATCTGAAATCCCAAATCCGCACAGCCTCCGCACGACCACACTGCCTCCACCTCCACCTCCACCTCCATCTCCAGCCCTCTCAATCTCTCGTGTCCTCGTGGTTGTGGTTGTGGCTCCGCCCCCTTACCGATACCTAATTATAGTTCTATTCTAAATAATGGCAATCGGCACTCGGCAAAGGATATGGTTGAACATAGGTAGAGTTTTCAATTTTCCACTAATTTTCTCAACATTCTTCATTGAATGAAGCTCTTTTTTAACACTAATTTGAACATTTTTTGTACTAAATTAGTAGATTAATCGATTTTGTGCCCGATTGTGAAGCACCCGACCTCGAATTTTTTGGCTTCTTTCTCTAGAGAATCATCTATCTCCGTAAGTAAGCTCAACACTTTTATTTACTTGATGAATGGATGGAAATTTATTTATTTTCCTATACGTACAGAATGATTATATGCGGTTCTGGTGGTGTAGCCGTGTAGAGATTCAACTGTTAAGTTTGTTATCTATTATCAATTGAAATTTCGGTATTGTTGAAATTTAGGTATTATTGAGTAGAAGTTGCTGAAATTTGGGAGTTGTTGAATTGCAATGGTTGAATTTTGGGTGTCTGTTGAATTGAAATGGTTGAAATTTGGGTGTATGTTGCAGTTTAATTGAAATTGTTTAAACTATGTTATTTTTGATATAGTCATATTATCATTATCATTACATCCATGACAAAAACTCGACGTTCAACATCGATAAGTTGTGTTCTCCCGACAAAAAATCATGGCTCCGCCCTTGCATCATCGAGCTTAATATAACAACAATACAAATAGTAAACTCGAGAATGGGGAGCTTGATCTCCTGGAAGAAACAAATGATCAAGCATGAACGAGTAAATGTCATGTAACACCTTAATTACCTAATAAATTCGCTCTTCCTGCATATTCTTTCTATTGATAACAAAGTGTAATGAACATACCTGAAGCAGATTCCTGTTGATGGATATTTTTTTATTCAGCACTAGTTATCAGAAATACAAACTAGGGCACTTTACCTGTCTGATATTTAACATTGAGACAGGAAATTCAACAAATAAATTTAACTTACAAATTGTAATTACTGTTTATATGCTTGGTGGACAGCAAGATCCTCCAAACACCAATCCCTTCCAGAAATCTCCAATAGGGGCATAGCTTTTTAAATTCATTAACATCGGCTAGCTAACTTGGAAGTTGAAGGATTTGCATTTGCTGCTAATATATGTCGTGAAGTAACGTGCGGTTTAGGCCGGATTTGCAAGGATTCTACGTTCCCTTCTAACATTTCTAACACTCTTGTCGTCGATGGCCTCACCCCTAACATTGACACTGTACTGGACCTCAAAGCAAAATCCGAGGAGATTGACAATGTTAACGTGCGAAGTTGTGCTAATACTTGCAACCTCATTGATGAACTCTTCTCCACTACCTTTTGATGCTTTCAAAATCTTTACTGCTACAAGACGGTCATTTTGTAGCTTTCCTCTATACACAATAGCAAAGCCTCCTTCTCCTAACTTGTCACGGAATGAATTGGTCATCTTCTTGAGATCTGAGGATTTGTATCTTGGCGCATGATCCCCATGGTTCTTCAAGAATAGTTCAATATCCTTCTCGTTTTGCGTTTTTCCGTTCCAAATGAGTGTATAGTTTCTTCCGTTGAAAGTGAATAAGATTACGAAGAAGAGGGCTAGTGTACCAGCTGGAATACCTGTAATGAGAAACAACGTCTATATTAATAAATTGAAATACATAAGAAATGGTACTAAAACTTTAAAGATATACCCGCGATTAAAATCAGTTTCAATTTACTTTTCCCTTTTCTTTTTCTTCTGTAGCTGAAGTAAAAACACGTGTTAGATCCAGCAAACATATTAAACAAGAAAGAATTCGTTTTTCTCATTATACTCTTCTGCACCTATAACATGTTAATCATGAAAGATCTAGTAAGTGTAAAACATTTTCGTCCTGTTATACTGGAAAAGACCATTAGTATGTAACTGATTAACGTTGAACTCTGTACACGATTGGGATTCTGATTTAAAAATCAAACGACAAATTATAGACTATGATGCTAAAATACAAATACATGAAAAATGGATAATTATGTTTTGATTCTTGGAGTTTCATCTTAAAAGGTTAACCTTATTACATATTTAAACTCACAATAGCTTACTATCAAAGTATTATGTAGTGATTGTACCTTTTTGACATTCAAATTGATTCCTGATGTTAGTTGTACATTGGCCTCCGGTATTGTGACAACCGTTGCAATCATCATACAGATGCCATTCAAGTTCATATTCATCAGAAGGTAATATTTGGGAAGATTGTAAAAGAAACAGAAGGAGAGCTTGGAAGAGAAAAATTGATGTATGGTAAATCACAGAATTTATATTTTAAGTAGCCTAGAAGAGTAGGGTTTCGAATCAAGAACACTTGGGTGGAGAACTTTGACAGAATGTTATATGATTGTGATAATCCTTCATTTTCCAGGTGAAGTTTTGGATTACTACCATTGCAATCAACCCTTAAGAACCCACATCCGGGTTGCGAATAATTAGTCATAGGAAACTTCAAAACCCCAAGACTTCCACACTGGAAATTCTTTTGGCATTTGGAATTCACAAAGTTAGGGATGACTAGATGAAAAATAGAGAATAGAACGATAAAACTTGCAGTAGACATATAGACTTTCCTCAAAAAACCATTCCCTCAATCCAGTTTTATACAACGTTGTACTATTCGATTTTCACACCCCCATATTTGCACGCCAGCATGACTTGGAAAGTTTTTCCATAAATTTTGGTTTTTGAAAGATCCATTATATGTGTATTTTTTTAAAAATTTTGCACTTTTTAATCATTGATTTTGATCATTTAATTCTTCTTCACTTTAGTAGACTTTGAAAATCTTGCAACGGACATAAACTGGAAACAGCTGCGGGCTTAGTGGTCAATAATTACTCGCTCAATCCAATAAAGATTGGTTTGCTTCCATTTTCACAACAATTAAAAAAATGAAATTAATATAGTTGAAGATATAAATTTTACTTATATTTTTCTAATATACCCTTAGCATTTGTTTGGCCCTCCATTTTTTGTTGATAATGCATTGAAATAGTGATTTTTTTAAGAATGTGTGGTTAAAAAGTAGGAAAAAATTATATGTTTACGTGCAAAATATTTTATTGTGAAAATAAGTGGTTAAAAATGAGCTTGAAAAAAAAATGTGTTTAAAGATAATGTGGATCAAACAAGGGCAAACAAATGTTTGATTAAAAATAGTTCATATTTATTGATAACAAAATACATTAAATAGGGAATGTTAAAAAATAAAAAAATAATTATACTCTCAATTAGGAAAGTGATTTATAATTTGTGACAAACGAAAAATGAAAGCATTGACATGACCTTTGTGTCTCTTTTTAATTGCTTTCTTTAGTAATGTATTCTACGTAAGTTGTGTTGTTCTGTTGGGAAACCAATGACATCCTTTCAAGAAGGCCAAGCGAATCTTCAACTTGCTTATATCATTTTATTTAATTAGTTTAAATTTAATTTCCCTCAACTCATATATATAAAGAAATAAAATGGAACTGAAAATCTTTTGTTCTGCGATCCGAGAACCGGCCGGGTCTCATTACAAGTATTGAAAATAATTTATTTACATTCGGTATCGAACCGACTATTTCTTGTTCAGTCTGATCGATACTTGTGAATTTTGTACACCTCTACATCTTAGGGACTAGGGAGAAAGGTACTTCATTTACCCATGAGATTTGTAATAAGATCTTAGGATCTCCATTCTACCCATCGACTTATTACAAGAATTGTCTGCATTATTAGACGTTGGCTAAAGATACAACGTCCAATTTGAAAGACGAATCTTCTCCAACCCGAGTGTTAGGCAAATTTCATGTCAAACAACCTCTCGGACGATGATGTAAAATCATTATTTATTCAGTCGGCATCGATTCGATTATTGAAGTAAAATATTGACACAACAATTGTTCAGACCGATCCCCATTTGAAGTAACCTAATTTAATTAATATTACTCATGACTCAATCCATAAATCTTGGACGACTTCTTAGGTTGATAGTCCATTTATCCACTATTCATCAACACTTGGGCCTAAATATTGTCTAACCTAAAAGCCCATTCCTAACCTATATATGTTTGACTCTCGTTTGTTGGCTTGAGTAGTGTGAAAATATATTGCAACCTTACTTGTGAAGAATAAAATCGACGGCTACAGTTCTTATGCTTCGTGCCTCCTCTGTAGTTTGTTCTTCCATTTTGTTTCCAGTCTGTGGCTAGTTCTAGTGGCTACAGATAGTTCATACTCTATCATTTGTGGACAAACCAAAAAAGCAACCGATTTTGGAGAGTTTGTGGCATTTAGGTTTGTTTGAATTGTAGTGTTTGATTCGGTTCTTTGGTGATATACTGAGCTCGAAAACTTGGGTGATCAAAATATTGTTCTAAATTTAGTATCAGAGCCATGGTCGTGTATTTCCAGCGAAGATATATCCAAAAATCTACAGAATACCCAGTTGAAAAATATGCCAAGTTTTTTACAAAATAACTAGACCTATAACCGTGATTTTCGAACAATCCAACAGGCTATTGGTGAAATGGAGATCGGATTTGAGACGTGTAGGTGGATGGAGTTCTGGAGGTGCAACACGTGGAGTTGATGGCTGCCGACGACGGAGGCTCATTGAGCTTCCAACAAGGCGCGGAGGCGAAACTCTCTTAAGGCAGTTTTATCCTAACACTATTTCTAACATTTTTGTGGTGTTAATTTTTTGTTTCAGGTGATACGGTGAAATGTGAACAATTTTTCCCATGCGCATTCGAGATTCAGTTTTGCATTCTATTGGTTGATGCAGACTTTATAACGAATAATGTTGGCCATAAAGTGTTAAAATTATATTCCTCGAAATCTATGGACTCAGATAGGTCCGCTCAGGTAAATTGGCTAATCTTGTTTAATTTCAGCACTAGTAATTCATCATGTGAGGTGACAACAAGATTAGGGTTACTATGTAGGGTAACCATTGCCTATGCTATAAATTAGGAATTGTTTGCTCTTGATTAAAATTGTTCATTTGATAAATTGCAGCATATTATCTTTTGTGATATATCGTGAGTGAAACTGTTTAGTTGACATATCTCTTGTTGCACTGTTAATTTATTAGAATACCTAGACCTTATCAGTTTGAACATTTTCTTGATAGAGGATTGTGAATCTTATGAAATCTTGAGAATCTAAAACGGTATATATTTGCGAACCTAGATCTACTTTGTGTGGCTTGATTGAGACCTTGTATTTTTTGATTGATTATTAAAAATGACAACACACAATTTTGATTTGGAAACTTTTAATGGAAATGTGACTTTAAAATCTGGCAACAAAAAATGAGAGGTATTTTAATTCAGCAAAAGGTTTCAAAAGTCATTGATGGCAACTTTCTCGCTGATTTTCAAAAGAACAAAAAAAAAAAAAAGAAGCTGATGAGATTGCTTATACCTTAATTATTTTAAACTTGACTGATGCAGTTTTGAAAAAAGTAAGTAAACTGAAAACCACTAAAACACTTTGGAAAAAATTGGAAGACTTGTATTTGTTCTAATATACTCTAAACAAACTTTACTTACTTGAGCGTTTTTTAGTTTCAAAATAGATTATTCAAAAGATCTAGTACCTAAACTTAAGAATAAATCTACCGTTGAGTGTAAGTGGGTATTTAAGGTTAAGGAGGATACTAGCGCATTTGAACCTTTAAGGTTTAAGACTAGGTTAGTGGCCAAGTGGTACACTTAGAAGGAGGGGACTGATTACAATGAGATTTTTTTCACATGTTGTTAAGTACACTACTATTAGAGTCATACTTGCATTGGTTGTACATTTTGATTGGGAACTTGAACAACTTGATGTAAAAATTGTTTTTTACATGGTGAACTTGATGATCAAATCTTTATGAATCAACTAAGAGGTTTTAAAAATAAACTAAAACCTGATCATGTGTGCTTCTTGAAAAAAAAAATTATATGGCCTAAAACAATACCCTAGATCGTGGTATAAACGATTTGATTCTTTTGTACTATCCATAGGGTTTCATCGTAGTAAGTTTGATTATTGCCTTTACTTCCAAGATAATGATGTTAATAATGACTATGTGTTCTTATTGCTATATGTGGATGACATGCTCTTAGTTGGTTTATCACCTAAATGGATAATTAACATAAAAAAAAAAAAAAATGGTGAATTTGACATTAAAGATCTAGGTAAGGCTAGAAGAATCCTAGGCATGAAAATTGAAAGAGACATGTCAAATTCTGTTTTGTTTTTACATCAATCCTCATATGTTTCAAAAGTATTAAAGCGATTCGGCATGCATGATTGCAAACTTGTTACATTATCTTTAGCTAATGATTTTGTATTTTCTAAAGATCAAACTCTATATAATGAAAAGGAGATAGAATACATGAGTACAATTTCACACATGAGCATTGGGAAGCCTTGAAATGGATGTTGAGGTATTTCAAGAGAACTAGTAATGTAGGTCTAAGGTTTGGTGTCAATAATAAGGGTGTAAAACTGAAGGGTTTTATAGATGCTAACTATGCTAGTGATAGAGATAATAAGAAATCCACTTCTTCTTATGTGTTTACTTCATCTAACTCTCGTATTAGTTGAAAACCTACAAGCGCGCGTTGTTGTTCGTCCGGCCAGTTCGGCACTGCACGACATGAGCATGTATCCGAGTTTGGTTTGATCCAGTTTGTGTTCGGGTACACATGGGTCATTGTACTATATTATCTTTTTCGACAATTTATTTAAATTTTGGGCCAAATTGTAACTAATCAGATTTGTGGATGCTTAATGTTAAATCGTATTTTTTATAGTCAAAGTTAAGGAATTGTTAAAGCCAAAGGTTCAACTAGTCAAAATCAAAGTCAAATAGGGACTTAAATGAAATAAATCATTTTATTGGGGTTTATTTTATAATTTACAATAACTGAGGGTTTAAGATGGATTAAATTTAAATTGTGAATGTACTTACCTATCATTGGAAGTTATATTACCAAATGTTAAATTAATTGGACGATGATAGACTTCATTTGCAAACATGGGATAGTGGAGTACAAGTGTCACTCTTTAAAGTCGGGTGTTGCTACACGTATATAATGCGGTGTCCATAACGGTGTTCACCCTCTCACATGGAGGGGGACCCACTTCGAATAAAATATAATATATCCGAAGTGGGTTCCCCTTCATGTGAGGGGTGGACACTTTTATGGATATCGCATAATGTACAAGTAGCATATTTCCTCTTTAAAACCCATTTCTCATTTTACATACACACACAGGAAGCTAAGGCTAGAACCGATGCAGAAAACTGAAAATGGGAAAACGGGGAAGGAAAGAAGTGGAAAAGAAAAAGGAGGAAAAAGAGGAAGGAAGGAATGAAGAAAAGTAAGAGGTTTTCCACTTCTTCTATTCCAAGAGGTAAGAAAATAATTTGTTGTTCAATATTGTTAAATTTGGATTTGTAATTAGTGGCTTAATTTTAAAGATTTGGAAGAAAGAATAAATATTGGATCTGAATATATGTTGAAGAAATATGAAATGTGTGGATGAATTAGAACTTTAATTTTTAAATTTATTGTGTTTATATTATATAAACACTTGATTTTATGAGGTTAGAGTGAAATAAGGACTTTAGGTTTGAATTTTGTTATTTTTAACTCATTTTCTTCAATTTTTGCACAAAACTATCACCCTGGTGTTATTATTGAAATTTTACTCAGAAAGTGTTGTTCTTGTCAATGATTTTGTTGACTCTTTTCAATATACAGAAACTGATGCCATCCTTCAATACTCTGAAATTTTAATGATGTTTTTGTCAAATCTTTTATTTTCAAATTTTAAGGGTTAATGAAATTAAATAATAAATATTGAAGTCTAGATTAATTCATCTATAGAGGTTATATATGTGTAAGGTAATGATTTTAAGAAGTATGAGTAATTTAATTGTTTATGTTATGTTTGGTGATTCGCTAGTCAATAATTAAAGAGATGAAAAGTTGGGGAAATAGAGGTACAAGAATAAATATTGAAGTTGCTGAGTTAAGTGGTTAATTTGTATTACTTTAATTGTCAGGTTTTAATTTGTATAATTATATCGTTATTTCAGGTAGTGACATTAAAGTTTGGAAAGACCAATCAATTTATTCAGATTTCTATCCATTAATCAGTGAGTAGAAAAACTTAAATATTTTTCAAGTATTGATAAATTAATTATACTATTGTACATTTATGCAATTATGTGATTTTTTTGTCCAATTACATTATTAATGTGGAAATATTCTTTCATTATGATATATATGGAGTTTCAAAGATTGTATATGGATTATTTGTGAATTGAAATGTGAGACATGTGATATTGAGATCGACCAGAAAAGTACCCGTGAATATATACTTCTTCTAGTTCACTGAGGGGCATTGGTTGTGTTCTATACTACACTGAGGGATCTTGGCAATGGATGAAGGGGATCTTGACCGTGTACATATAGTTCACTGAAGGGCCTTGGCAGTGTTCTAGAAATGTTTATGATTGAGACTACTTCCGTTCACTAAGAAGGCCCGATGCTTGTGCCAGGAATGCTTAGCCTAAGGGACAGTCTACGCGCGTTTGACATGATTATAGATTTTAGTCAGATGGTACATTTTCAGTAGATTTCCCGATACATTTGAGGTGATGAGATGATGGTATAGATTTCAATTAATGATTATATAATGATAACGATGTTATATTGTGAACTATTAAATAATACAAACTCAATTTTTGATGAATATGTATAAACGACAATATAATTCCACTCACTAACCTATCAACTTATATATTTTTTAACGATTTTTGCTTGGAGGAAGTAATTGGTTCTTTACAGCTAAAGGAGCCTAATGATTTCAAAGTGATAGCCACACGACATATTGAGTGACATGATACATTTGATAAAGCACGAAGTAATTATTTTGGATCCATTACATTATATTTTTCATAAGTATTTGATTTTGGCATATATAGTAGTAATTCATAGTCAGCATTGGTGATAGATTTGACATTTAGTCAGCATATATCACAGTGCACGTCACGTTTCGGGTCCATCAGGGTGATCCGTGGCAGGTCGTGTCACTTAATGAAATTATTTTTTAAATGGTATTTTTAATTTCCTATCGTTGGTTTTTTTCGAGTATTTTTTGGTTTGGTTCAACTGTTGATCGATTTAATAGATGCAATATTTTGACCTAAACATAGTTGTTGTCTGTTCAAGTTTGGAGGATTGTCTAAATAGTGACATCTGTTCTGGAAAGGCTTGAAGAATGTTCGAATGGCCATGAATGAATCTCTAGGTGGCCTACCCTGCTGTCGAATAATCACATCATTTTCATTGCAAATATTTTCTACTTTGAATATATATATCTCGTTCTGATACTATTCTTGAAGTGAAAATACTCCATTGAGTTCATTAGAACTCTTGCAGATTGTTGTGCTGATTTCGTATAAGGCAAAATTCATTCTATCATAGGAAACTATTGTTAAACGTTAAGCACCTTAGAAGGCAGCAAATTCGTTTGAAGGAAATATCGCGAAGTCGATGGGCTCGATTAACATTCTAACCTTGTTGATCATCTCATTACACTTTTTAAATTACATTATGATAATTCTGTCTTTGTATTATATTCGGATTGTTCAAATAAAGAATTTATACTCCAAAAACAACAATATTAAAATGAATTTATTATTCTGATATATTATGTTTCTATTCATACTTACTATTTATCTTCTGATTGTATTTTAGAAATGACAAATTTCGATACTACACTCCCTAATACGATCAGAGAGAAACTCGAGAAATTTAATATGTTAGATTTTAAACGTCAGCAGCAGAAAATGTTTTTTTATCTAACAACATTAAGTTTGACAAAACTTCTCAAAAAAGATGCACCTTCATACACTGAAGAAGAAAGTGTGTTTAGAAATTAGATGTGGTTGATGCATGAAAGCATTCGAATTTTCTATACATAAATTATGTACTCAAGGGATTGGACACCACATTATATAATGTGTGCTGCAATGTAAAGTCTGTGAAAGCATTGTGGGAATCTTTGGACACCAAGTATAACATCGAAGATGTTGGCACGAAGAAATCCTTTTTCGATCGATTTTTGGATTACAAAATGGTTTACAAAAAGACTTTATATCCCAAGTTCAAGAATTTCAAATTACACCCAATGATATCCATGTCAGAGGAATGAAATTAAATGAATTGTCTCAAGTTACTGCACTGATTGAGAAATTATCGCATTCGTAGAAAGATTTCAAGAATTATCTAAAGCATAAGCGTAAAATAATAAAACTTGAAGATATCATTGTCCGGTTAAAAATGGAAGAAGACAATCACAAACCTAAAAAGAGGAGTGGTGCATTCCATATGATGGAATCAAAGGCTAACATTGTGGAAGGAGGTTCCAAGATTAACAAAAAGATGATGCACAACAGCGAAGAGCAAATTGGTTCTTCAAAGACTCCTAAAAAGGTCAAAGGCAACTGTTACAAGTGCGGTAAGGCAGAATGTAATCCAAAGACTGTAGAAAGCCAAAGAATGTCAAGGGAAAATCTCATTAAGCCAATGCAATAGAACATGACAACTTTTCTGATAAGGTGGAAGACATAAATCTTTATGTGGTCGTTTCTGAATGCAACTTAGTTGGAGATACTAAGAAATAGTGAGTGAATACTAGAGCTATTCATCATATATGCTCACATCATTGGATGATCTCTATTTACAAAACGATGGATTATGATTAACAACTCTATATGGGAAAAATCTTCCAAAGTTAAAAGATATAGAAAGATAGTGCTGTAAATGACAAGTAAAAGGAGCTCACTTTGAAAGACGTTATATATGTGCCCGATATTCGAAAGAATTTGGTATTTGGTTCCATGTTAAGCAAGAAAGAGTTTAAGTTAGTATTTGTTTCGGGCAAATTTGTACTTACAAAGATTGATATGTTTGTAGGAAAGGTTTACCTAAGTAAGGGTTTTTTTTTTTTAAGTTGAATGTAATGACTGTTGTACCTCCAACTATGAATAAAATTACATCTTCTTCTTACTTATTTGAGTAATTTAATATTTAGCATAAATGATTAGGACATATAAATCATAATACTTTGCATAGACTAATCAAATTAGAGTTATTACTAAAGTGCGATTTAGATCCTAATCACAAATGCGATATATATGTAGAAGCCAAAATAGCTCATTTACCATTTCGTTTTATCGAAAGAAGTACCAAATCCGTAGATTTAATTCACACAAATATATGTGATTTAAAGTTTATTCAAATTAGAGGCGGTAAAAAAATATTTTATTATTTTTATCAATAATTGCACTCGATATTGCTATGTGTATTTACTCAAAAGAAAAAAAGAAGGAATTGAAGTGTTTAAATACTACAAGTTAGAGATTTAAAATCAACTTAGCAAAAAGATTAAGTCTATAAGAAGTGATAGAGACGGTAAGTATGATTCTTTGTTTGAACAATTCTGTTTGAATATTTACACTTGACGATTAAGGAATTAAGAATGCTATTTAAATGTATTTTGGAAAAATGAGAATCAAATAAGGGGTTAATATGCATTTATTACAATAAAAATTACTATTAAAAATGATACATTATATTCAATAAATGTTATAAATTTTAAAATATAATGATGAAAAAGAACAATATTGAAGATTTAATCACAATGATTAAAGAATATTATTAAAATCAAAATTATAACAAAAATTCTATCAAATTAAAAAAGATTATACGAAAAGAATGTTATAAATATTAAAGTGACGACAATAATAAAAATGCTATGTAAAATATTTCTATAGTACTATATAATAACATTTAAATGAATTGGTTACATTTTCACATTTTATTAAATATGTCATATGTTCATCTCTCATTGGTTTTGATGTTATTTCCAAATAAAAGGTTTAGTATTCTTATTCATTCGTTTTTTCAAAACAAATTTTGCTGATGTGAAATAGCCTCTAAAAATAAATAGGAGTTCTTTTGCTCGTTCAACAATTTGTTGCAAAAAGGATCTTTTGGCAACATTTTAGTAAGTCAATGTTGTCATTGGTTAATATAGATGAGTTCTGGTAACGTTTTTTAGAAAAATATTGCGCTAGATACCTTTAGCAACATTTATTGAGTATTACAGAAGGTCTTATCTTTGGCAACATTTGATAAACATTGTAAAAAGTAAGATTTTCCGCAACGTTTGATAAACGTTAATAAATGCGACTTTTAGCAACGTTTGATAAACGTTGCGAAAGGGGACTTCTCGCAACATTTGACAAACGTTGCAAAAGCCTTACCTTTAGCAATGTTTGACAAACGTTGCAAATAATATTTTGGATCATTTAAATGAATCTATCACATTCCAAATTAAATTATATATGGGACCCAAAATAACCCTAATCCTCATTCACGTCTCCCTCATTCCTCACCCTTTAACATCTTCTACAAGAGAAGAAAATCCAGAGAGATGGCTAGAGCGTTCTCTGTGGATGAGATGAGGAAAACCCAGTTCTAGTTGTCGCAACCGCCGTCGATTCAGCTGGATTTGGAAGAGAAGGATGAGGAGGATCACTCATCGTCCTCCGCCACTGCTGCCTCGTCCTCGTCGAAGGCAATGATGATTCCCTTGCATCATCTATGCATCCCCAAAACATCGACATTGTAGAGTTCGACAATAGTCAGCATCATCATCGAAAGATGGTAGCGATAGCAGTGGCTGCGGGCTCTTTACAGCTGACTCAAGTTTGGTGCACTTTCGATTCTTCAACTATTGAGCTTGGTTCTGATTATTGTAGCTTTAGTTTGTAGTTTAACTATTGATCTATTGAAGAAGAAGGAAATTTTCAATTTGCAATTATGGAAATGGGAATTGATGATTTTGGTTTTGATTTTTGGAAGATTGGTATCGGGGTGGAGGATTAGAATTCGTGCTCTTCTTTGAGAGGAATTTTTTGTTGCAAAAATGGGTTTTGTATTTTATTTATGGGTTGAGAAATGTAGTGCAGAACTGTATATGGTTGGCTTTGGTTTTGATTGTTTGGAAATTGATTTTCCATAAGAAGGTTGTAAGACTTATGGATGGGAAAGTTTTGCCTTACGTGAACATTGATTTGGTTGGTCAAGACATTGCTTGTAAAGGTTTTAGCATCCTCGTTTCAAGTCAGCACATTTTTTTATCGGATTCAGGAGTCTTTGTTTAATCAGTATGTCATTAAGACTCTATTTGTTCCACCATTGATTGAGATTCAGCACGAGCAAGAAGAGGAGAAGGTGATACTTGAAGTTCAGAAGCTTCAGAGTGCTGGGGTGAATATCTGGGCCAATCTAAAGTCAAACGGCTTCCCAAAACTGGGAAAGCTTTTGGGACACCCGGAAGAGTCCCATGGCTACAGGTGCAAAGAGTCCTGTGTTTTCGCGGATACAGTTTACTACTGTGATGATTGTTTTAGCTGTTAATTATTATGATAGATTTGTTACGAGCTTTTGCTTTCAGAAGGATAAACCATGGATAAGTCAATTAGCTGATGCGGCCTGTTTTTCAATAGTTGCTAAAGTGGAGGAAACTTAGGTGCCTCTTCTATTAGATCTTCAAGTAACTTTCTTTATGAATAAATTTATGTATGGTGCAATCGAAGTGTTTGTATAAATGCTAGAGTGAAATTATATGACAGATTTTTGGGGATTTCTTTTTGTTTCATGATTGGGTTTGGGGGTGTTTTAGGTGGAAGAATCAAAGTATTTCTTTGAGGCGAAGACTATTCAGAGAATGGAACTTTCGATCCTATCAACTCTTCATTGGAAGATGAATCTTAATACCCTAATCTCATTCTTTGACCACATTGTGAGGAGATTTGGATTCATGAATAACCCATATTCTCAATTCTTGAGTTGGTGTAAGAGCCTCATCCCCTTTATTATCACCGGTATGGAGATTATTAGTTTTGGTTTAAAATTTTTTTGTGCAAGTAACTTTTTATGATTTGCAGTGGTTCGATTTGTAATCTTGTTAATTTTGTACACTGAATGTAGATTATAGGTTTTTGGGTTGCCTTCCATCTGTTGTTGCAAATATCAGGCAATTATGAAGTTATACATAAAGTATTTAGAATTTTTGAGATGGCTATTCCTTCATGAAATGTTAGGTTCATCTGGTGTAAGAGCAAACTAAAATACCATATTTTCTTAACTGAGCAACATGATATTTCATAGATTTTAACCACATTCACTTCTTTTATTAGAAAGATACAGTTCTAGATTTGAATGAATTATGAATTTCAGAATAGAGACTTCTTGTAGCATACCAATAGGCATAATGTAAACCAGTACTTAAAAAAATTTGTGTGGTATCATAGCCAGAAATATTTGTTGGTTGATTGTGTTGTGCTCATGACAACAAAGGAGATAGGTGATTTATGGATGGAATATGAAGAGAATTCTACTCTAGAAACTAAGATTGTTAAAGATTTTGACAAGGTATGACATGTTTGCATATCTAAATTGAAAGTGCCTAGCTATGGACTTAAGTGGTGACAAATATATATCTTGTTGTGAGTAACTAATACGCTAAGTGCTTTATTAAGGGAACTTTGTGGATAAATCTGCTTGATTCTTTTACATACAGGTGGAGATGATACTTCAAGCTTTGGAATATGAAAATGGTAATGCCACGATGTACTTATTCTTTGGTTGTTCCTGAAAAATACGTATTTTGAATGATTAGTTTGAAGTCTTTAAATATGAGCAAAGATACACAACTTGATTTACAACAATTTTTTTGGATGTTCTCTTACATATTGATAGTTTTTTGAAAATTATTCTGATATTATGTCCTTTGAATTGCTTCACATCTAATATAAAGTTTCTTCACATTGAATTGCCTCATGATAGTGTAACAGTGATCACTGATGACCATTTTCAGGCATGGTTTAGAGAACTTCCAACTGGAGTTTTTTATTCTCTGACCCTAGAGCAAGTTATGCATTGCAACAAAGATGAAGATTACTCCCAGTTTGTAAATATGCTTCCACCAACTAATGCTGCATTGGGCAGGAGACAGATGCTTGGTAATAATGAAAATTCCTTTGGATATAACCATGGTATTGGCGGCAACAACGACAATAACTCTGCCTTTGCTAAGTATGCAAAAACCAAGAGCGGTAATGGTTTCATGTTAGAGGAGGAGCTTAGGTCTGATCCTGCATATTTATCTTACTATTACTCAAATGTCAATCTGAACCCAAGGCTGTCGTCGCGTCTGTTGTCCAAGGAGGATGGCGGTTTGTGCAGAGGTTACAAGGAGGGAATTCGACCATTGGGGAAGGAGGAAGATGAATAGGATTGATACTGATGGTGCTGGGGGATCCCTATTTTCGATGCCACCTGGATTCAATTCTAAGAACCAAGAGAGTGAGAATGATATGGATAACGTGTAGGGTTCTCAAGAATGGGGTGTTGGTGGATTGATTGGCAGATACTGGAAGAAGTAGTTAACTGTAGCTAAGGAAGCTCGACGTGTAGATATCCTTCTGTGTTATAAAATATTCTTGAATTATAGGCTGCTAGATGTAACTTCCAGATTTGAAGAACTCCATGAATTTATTAAATAAGCTAAAGCCAAGTTAGAGATTTGTAATGATTGTAGTGAATGTTCTCCAAATGTTGAATTGGTTTAATGTTGTATTTGATGAAGGCAAAATAATAATTCCATTTAACTTCAGGTTTGTCCGTTTTTGACAAATTGCTAGTTTAATTCTATTGGAAATAGGCCAATGATCACAACTCAGGCCCTTTGGTCCTGATGCACATCAAATTTTGGGCAAATTTCGTCGTTTAGACCCTTAATTAAGCTTTTTTTCCATTTATGGTAATTTTTGTTTTGGTAATATCTCATTCAATTAAATTCGGATTCGAATTCCATTTGTTGGAAGACGATCCTGAATCTTAAAAGTTTCCATTTAAATTGTTATCTCGAATTTTTCATTTATGGAAAAAAAAATCATTTTTTTATTATTTATTTTCTGAGTTTTGCTAGGTTTTACTATTTAAAGCATTGTAAGCCCTTTGAGGCCAGAGTTTTGAATTGAATAAAAATTTCTCGTGAGTTTTTCTCATATTTGTGAGGTTGTTCATCTTTCCTATAATCTTCCGCTACATCAGTTGGTATCAGAACCGAAGTCGTTCATTCACCATGAGGCCAAGGAGACGTCCATAAGCCTGTGAAGCCCCCGGTAGAAGAGGTACATAGACGTGATAACATCGCACAGTTGCGTCAACAAGTGTAGTTCCTGACACGGCAAGTCGCTGCACTTATGTCGCAGCAACATGCATCTGTGGCCCAACAGTTTGAGGATTCCGATGATGAGAATCCATTTGCACCGCCTAAAAAACCATTGGATCTACTAGTTCGCAGGAGATTAGGTGGTCAGGAGTACAACCGATGTTGGGAATCAGGACTCAAGGTTGATGAGAGGTGTGAATACTATGAAGGTCCGCGTGTATTTGACAATGAAAACGCTAAAGAAGCAACAGATGAGGAAAAGTTTGATTATGACGGCCTACCTGTATTTGACAGTAGGGGTGTAGAAGAAGCAGCAGAGGAGGAGGAGTTTATGGTTGGTGATGTGAGTTAGACGTTCGTGATTAGGCGAAGTTTTTTGACTCCCCTGGAAAATAACATTAACTGGCTACGTAATAATATCTTCCAGTCGACGTGTAATGTTGGGAGAAAGAAAAGTGTGTTGCTTCCAGATAAGGGCTCAATAAAAGTAGTTGGAGATGGCTTACTGACCAGAGTGAAGTTCGAGACAAATATGGAAGGATATGGGGTAGTGTATGTGCTGGTGAAAAGTCAGTTGACACTGAGCAGGAGGTCACTCGTAAGGTTCAGCCATTGTTAGAGGAGTTTCATAAGGACTTTCCAAAAGGGCTTCCAGATGGATTGTCGTCAAGCTTCCGTTTCATGGTGATAATTCTGATGATGATGAGGTTTCTTCCCGGTCAAATTCGAGAGCGAATTTTCTCAACCCGGGAAGAATGATGAAGGCAAAATAATAATTCCATTTAACTTCTGATTAACCTATTTTTGACAAATTGCTAGTCTAATTCTATTGGAAACGGGCCAATGATCACAACTCAGGGCCAAAGGCCCTGATGCACATCAAATTTTGGGCAAATTCCATCATTTAGACTCTCAATTAAGCGTTCTTTCCATTTATGGTAATTTTTGTTTTAGTAATATCTCAATCAATAAAATTCGGATTTGGATTCCATTTGTTGGAGGACGATCCTGAATTTTAGGAGTTTTTATTTAAATTGCTATCTCGAATATTTCCATTTATGGAAAAAATAGTTTTTTTTTTATTTTTTTTTATTTTTCGAATTTTTTTAAAGTTTTACTATTTAAAGCAATGTAAACCCTTTGAGGCTAGAATTTTGAATTGAATAAAAATTTCTTGTGAGTTTTTCTCATATTTGTAAGGTTGTTCATATTTCCTATAATCTTCTGTTACGTCAGTATTGTATCACATTCTAATTTTGTATTGATTCAAGAATTTGTAATGAAATTATCAGTTTTTATGTAATTCCAAAATTTGTTCACAAAATACAATTTTCAATTTTATCTATCAATTACCATAAATAAAAAAGTCTGCAGCAACGTTGGAAAAATGTTGCAAAGGGGTCTACCGCAACATTTAAAAAAGCTGCAAAAGACTTTCGTAACGGTGAATAAACGTTGCAAAAAGTATTCCCTCAACGACAACACTTGAAAAAATGCTGAAAAAAATCTTTTGCAGCGTTTTTTTGCTGCTGCAAAAGCTCTCTTTTGGTGTAGTGCGTTATTCATAATCAAGATCAAAATTATGGTTTCATATTAGAATTCTTCGCTGACAGTGACGTGTTTGCACATGTGAGCTCAAAAAAATTACTACAGTAATGATCAAGTTTTTCGTCACTAAGTGTGTGTTTGAGCCATGTTATTTTGAAAGAATGTATTTTGGAATAGTAGATTGATGTAGAATGTGTGGTCGAAAAAAAAAAGTTATTGATGTAATGAAAAATATTATTTTATTGAAAAATGTGTGATTGAAAATGAGTAGATGAATGAAAATGAAAATTTTAATGCCTCTCAAATGTGAAGGAAACGGAATATTTTCACCACTATTTCTGCAAAATTAATTGATACACTCATACAAGTTATGTTGTGCTTTAGGTTTGATAATTGATAGGTGTGAAATGAACTTGCCGACTTGCCGTAATTCTTTTCTCGAGTCAAGGTCTAGATAAATATTAAAATTTTGATTTCGACTTGCTCATCGTCATGGCTTCTTTCCGACTGGAGAATTTCTCTACATTCTTCTCATATTTAATTACAACAATTATTAACTTTATGACTGTCACCGCCTATAGATTTATTGTTGATTTAAAAATAATTTGTTTTCTTCCATGGAAGGAGCCACCAAATTTTACTCCTCAAATTCTACTCATGTAGTTGAAAAACATGGGAGACAATGGAATCTACCTGTCAATGAATGGTTATATTCCAGCTGTGGCGTGACTATGGGGTCAATAATCTGCCTTGTGTTTGTTGGTATGTCTGCCAAATAAAACAATATTAAGAAGACTTTGTAAGAAAAAAATAGATATTCAAAGACTAGGTAAGACCTGCTGAATCAACAAATTTTTATTCTTAATTCTTATACATATTTATTTTTTCTATGCAGATTTAGATATGATTTTGTTTTTATTTTAAGAAAATTAAAGACACATAAACATCATTATTGGAATGTCACTATATGTGATGACACGTTTATAAATATCTGATAAATTTGTAGAATGAATTAAAGATGCTCTAATTAAGGATGATTTTTTAATAATTTATTTAGGGCTTTTTTGTACTTTTTTTTTTTAAAAAAATTTCTCATTTTTTAATAATCTATTTGGGACTCGTTTGCACATTTTTTTAAAAAATGACTATGGTTGCAATTAATTTTTTAACTTCTTTATTTAAATAAGAGGATATATTCATCATTTTATAGCTCTTTATTGAGAAATTGAATGAAAAAAGATATAAATGATGGCCTGCGCAATTAAATGAATAATTAAGGAAGAAAATATAAAAAAAGAAAGGTATGAATGTTTTTCGCAATAATAGTAAAATGTATGGATATTATGTGCTAATTACTTTTCGAATAATTTATTTGGGATTCATTTGCTCTTTTTTTAAAAAAATATTTAGGATTATGATTGCAATTCACTTTTGCTTTTTATTTATTTTTATTTAAAGAGAAGTATATATTCTTCATTTCACAATTTTTAATTGAAAAAATAGATGAAAATGATATTTTGAGCAATAAAATATAAAAATAAGGGTGAAATTTTCAAAAATTGAAAGGTAGAGATGTTTTTTATAATAGAGTGAAAGGTGGGGACGTTATGTGCTATTTATCCATTTGTTTATTTTTATAAACAATTTAACCAAGAACATGTTAATGTGTACTCTTAACTCCATAACTTTAAAATAATGTACATTGTGGACATCACAAGGACCGAACCAGTGTTCTCTACCATTTTCTACACTTTCTTGCATCCCAAATACCAACTTTTATGTATTCATTTTCTACATAAGCATTTTATGTACTCTATTATACTACAGAGATCACGTAGAAACTTCGAGCATAGACATCAAAATCTTGTGCTTCGTGGGTGAACGCCACAACAACAAAAGTTGTTGTTGAATCCTAAATGAGCCCCCATTTCTCTCCTCCGCCATCTCTCAGCCCAGCATCGCCACCCAAACCAAGTACCAACACCATCCATCACCCAAATCTGCATAATGTAGATGCAAAAATTAGCCACGCCTCACCCTGAGTAGAGTTGTGGGGTAAATTTCACAAAATTTTAATTGTGAGGGCAAAATTGAAAACTATAAGAAATTCTTTTGAAGATATTGCAAAACCTCGGATTTCAAATTTAGTGTGGGGCAGCTGATCACACTGTAGATCCGCCCATGGCCACAACAAATCCAAAACTCACTCACGGATGATCATGTACCATTTTTCATTTTTTTTTTTATTTTCCCAAACTCGGTGTTATGGTTGTAGCGTGGCATATATATCTTAAAGTGGCGGCATAGTATAAAGATCTCTTTTTATCTAAGTTTTATCCCCAAACACGGTGCTATGGTGGTGATGATGACGACGACGACGATGGGTTCAGTACTCCAGGTTATGGTGTAGCCGTGTAGATGATTGTGATCCAATTTGAGTCCAAATTGAATGGAATCGAACATGTTGACTTGAATCGGTTTAATATAGGCCCTTAAAACAGTTCCATTTTCAGTTTGTGGTTGGGTTATGTCCCAATTTGACTTGTGACAACCTCTAAGTGGGAGTGAACGAGAGAATTCTTGACCTCAGCACTGAAAAAAAATAATTCCTAACCAACTGAAACAAGAAGAATGTTATATTTTTATATTAATATTGTAGCATAAATCATATTTGGCCACCATTCTCAACAAGGGAAGTGCAAATGACAAAGATTTCAACAATGGAAACATATTTGGCATTTTCCATATCGGAAAAGATTAGGACAACTATATGAAATAGAGAGAGGAAAAACAAACAACCGGAATCAGCCCTACGAAGTTCCTTTTTAAATCATGAAGGCCAAACAAGCCTGAAGATTTAGAAATTTTCACCTGGAGTTGTTGAAACTGACAAATATGACGAATGATAGGCGAGGCAGAAAGAGAGTAAAAAATATATGAAGATTCATACTTTGTACTCTTTCAAGTTCTGCCATTTCAATGTGTGGGGCCACACGTATATAAATTAAAATGTGTAATGCTTTCTTAAAAGTTTAGTCAATAAAGTGATCTATTAAAGTCAATTTTGAACTTGTGGGTATTAAAGGTTGTGGGTATTAAAGGTCATGAGAATAAAGTGTAGAAACCAGAAAATTATTTTAAATTGATGATGTGACAATTTAAAATAAGTGAAATATTATAACTGCTCAATGCAGTTATTATATCATGTGGTCATGATTTCCAATTGAACATGATTTTTCATTTTTCTGCATTCCCATCAACAGAGAAGAATTCCAAAGGAATGACATGCCAATTGGAAGTTCAAAACTCGCTCAAACAATCACATCTATAGATTAAAGTATGCTTCTGCTTTTAATATTTTCATTGATTTCAACATAGAGTATATACGTATATGCATGTGAAAAGGGAAATCGTTTTCCTCATTATACTCTCTTCTGCACCTAAAATCTTTGACAAGCCATATGAACATGAAAAATAGTAAGAGTCAAGAGATTTCCGGTGATAACGCTTGTTATATTTGTACATGATTTGGGTTCTGATTTAAATTGACATCACATGACCAACTATAGACTATGATGCTTAATGAAAGATAAGTGAAAAAAGATTAACCTTCATAAATATTTAAACTAACAATATTTTACCCTCAAAGTATTATGTACTGGTTATACCTCTTTGACATTTAAATTGATTCCTGATGTTAGTTGTACAGTGGCCTCCTGTATTGTGATACCCAATGCAATCCTCAGACAGATGCCATTCGAGTTCATATTCATCGCAAAACAGATCCCAGAAATCCATCGAATTGACATCATATTTCGAATGCGTTGGCACTGGGACAGCTGAACAGCCATCTGGGGTTGGAAGAAGATTCCTATCAGTATAATATACATCGAAGGATTCACAACCTGAGTAGTTTTTAAAACCCTGGAAATAACCCTTCAGTGTCTCGCTGGTACTTTTGGTGCATCTGAACAATGTAATATTTCGGAAGATAGTATAAGAAATACAAGGAGAGTTTGGAAGAGAGAAATCGATGTAGGGTAAATCACAGAATTTATTTCTTAGACATCCTAGAAGAGTAGGGTTTCGAATCAAGAACACATTGGTAGAGATCTTTTTCAGAATGATATATGATTTTGATAATTCTTCATTTGCCAGGCAAAGTTTTGGATTTCTAGCATTGCAATCAACCCTTAAGAACCCACATTCGGGTTGCGAATAATTAGATATAGGAAACTCCAGTACCCCAAGACTTCCACACTGGAAACTCTCTTGGCATTTCGAATTAACAAAGTTAAGGATAATTAGTTGAAAAATGGAGAAAAGAATGAGAAAACTAGCGTAGTAGACATATGGATCTTCCTCAAAAAACCATGCCCTCAATCCAGTTTTATACAATGTTGTATTTGCCGAGTTTTGTTGGAAAATTCCAATGTGTGGGGCCACACATGTATATAAATTAAAATGTGTAATGATATCTTAAAAGTTTAACCAATTTAAAATAAGTAAAATATAATAATAATTATTATATAGGGTCATGATCCCCAATTGAACGTGGTTTTTTATCTCTCTGCATCCTCATCAACAGAGAAGAATTCCAAGAGAACGACATATACCAATTGGAAGATCATAACCCGTTTAAGCATTCACATCTATGGATCAAGGCATGCTTCCGCTTTTAATATTGTCGTTGATTTCAACGTACAGTATATACATATATGCATGTGAAAAAGGTTTAGAGTATGTGCTTACATTTTAACAAAGTTTCACCACCTATATTTGCACGCCTGCATGACTTGGAAACTTTTTCCATGATCCATTATATGTATATTTGTTTAACTTCTGCATTTTTTAATCATTGATGCAACGGACATAACCTGGAAACTGCTGCGGGTTTAGTGGTCAATAATTACTTCTTAGTCTTAATGACAACTAAATACCTGTCAGATTAATAATCTAAGAATACATGTCTCCTAAAATGTAAACATAATTAAGAAAACCGAAAGCTACCAGTATTGGAAATTAAACATGATTTAATAATATTGAGTTTTTTATTTTATTTTTTTACTACACAAATTTTGGATTATTTTAAAATATTAATGATTCTGAGATATAGAGCATAATTTGCCGAAGCAAATACCTTAAGGTCCGTTCGATTGCAAGGGTGGAAAGAAAATGATTCCGAGGAAAATAATTACCTAGAAATTGTTAATTAAATGTGATTGATTGGTATAATTTTTCACCTGTAAAATTTTAAAATTTTGGATTTTTTTTTGTTCACGTTCGGCTTCATTTTACATGGAAATTGTCCATTAAAGTGATTTATTTTTTATTTTTTTTAAGAATCGGCTATGAAACTTGTTACCATTCCCCCAAAAAATAAAAATTGCTAGAAAACTATTTTTTCACTATTTTTTTCATCAAAGTTTAGTATTCGTTTGGCTTCGTTTTACATAAAAATTGTCTATTGAAGTGAATTTTATTTTTTTTCAATTGATTATAAAATTTATTTTCATTGCCAAAAAGTTAAAACAAAAAACTAAAAATAAAAAAATAAACCTGGATTGCTTTTCCCAAATGGTGGGAAAAGCAATTCCCCAAAACCAAGGAAAATAGGCGCGTGGGTGGGAGGACGGAAAACATTTTCCATATCAAATTTTGACTATCAAACAAGTGATTTACATGGAAAATGAAAAATATTTCCATTTTTCAAGGAAAATAAAGACTATCAAACATAGCCTTAAAGTTTGCATATGAAATTAAGAATTCAGATTTCTAATGTGGATTCTGGTTAGATCAGATTTTCTATTCTGAATATTAAAATTGAAAATTTGATTAAAATCGATCGATTCTCGATTTTATTAACTAGAAATGATTGAAAATTAAGCAAACTAAAACTGACCTAGCCAGTGTGACATTGAACTTTTTGTCAATCACTATGTTTAAAATTCATCACATCAATTATTTTCTTCAAAAAATAAAAAAAATAAAAAAAATCAATACATCACTTATTTTCTGTCTTTTAATTTTCTTCGTCTTTTTTTTTTCCTCCTTTCTTTTGCTTTTGGACCTTTTCTCTCTTTAGTTCCTCTTGGCAAGTCTCCATTTTTTGTCTTGCAACAAATTTTTTCTCCTTTCCTCATTTATAAAAGAAAATAAATATACAATGTCCCCTGGACCACCTCTGATTATATGTATATTTGTTTTGACTTTTGCATCTTTTATTGATCATTTAATTCCTTTTCACTTTGGTAGACTTTGAAAATCTTGCGACGGACATAACCTGGAAACTGCTGTGGGTTTAGAGGTCAATAATTACTTATCTTAATTACAGCTAAATACCTGCAGACTAATCATCTAAGAATACATGTCTGCTAAAATATAAACATAATTAAAAAAACCGAAAGTTACCAGTATTGGAAATTAAACATGATTTAATAATATTGAATTTTTTTTTTTTTTTTTTTTTTTTTGGACTACACAAGTTTTTAGGGTTAATTACCTCATTAGTCACCGAACTTTACCAAAAGTTTCCACCAAGTCAAACTTTAAAAACTACGTGGTTAGTCACCAAACTTTCGAAAAATCACCCCATTGGTCATTGAACTTTAAAAATGACCTCATTGGTCATTAAACTTTGCAAAAGATTTCTACGGGGTCACTGAACTTTGCAAAAAGTTTCCCAGATAGTCACTGAACCCAGTGACTATTTGGGAAACTTTTTGCAAAGTTCAGTGACCAATGATGTGAGTTTTAAAGTTCAGTGACCAATGGAGTGATTTTTTAAAAGTTCAATAACTAATCACGTAGTTTTTAAAGTTCAGTGACCTGGTGGAAATTTTGACCAAAGTTCAGTGACTATTGGGATAATTAACCCCAAGTTTTTACGTTCATATATGTATGAGTCAATTCAAAGTGTTGAATTTATGAGGTGAATGTTTGTGAGATATTCTAGAAGTCATATGAGACCTATAAAGAGTTGTAGATTGAAGTATTGTCAAGTGAGGAAAGTTTAGTTCACACAGTGGAGTTGTAAAGAGAAATAATTTGTTCTGAAATTGAGCAAAATATTATTTCCTTCTACAAGTTTGTTTTTTATCGAGTGCTCTTCCACTGCTAGTTTTCCACAACCAGTATCAAAAATAATTAATTTTTTACAACGTGTACCGAACTGGCAAGTTCCCGTTCGATCGATACCTATGAATTTTGTCCACCCTTATAACTGAGTCGGGACTAATTTGTAACTAATATTTTATAGAATCGACGATTTGTGGAACAAAATCAATTATTCGAAATCTAATTGCAATTTTACAATTAATAGCAGTCTTTCTAACATTCTAAAAAATCAACGAGTTTTTATTGTCTATTATGAATTTTTCAATTATTTTCACTCCTCGCTACATTAAAAAGAATATTGTTATTTATCACTAAAATTATTGATCATTACTTAATTTTTATTTCCCCATAGTCGGTGGTATGGTGGTGATTTATGGTGAATCAAATCATGATGGTGGTGGTTATAGCGGTGATGATGGCTATTTTGGTACTCTATTTTATGATGTGGGCGATTGTGGTCCAATTTGGGACAAAATCAAACCCAAAAAGTTAGTTTGATGGTTAGATTGTTCCCTAATCCGACTCGTGCCCACTCCTAACCCTAAGTGGGAATGTGGGGAGAGAACCCTTGATCTGAGAAGTGAAAACAATAGTTCCTAACCAAACTGTTGGAACACATTATGTAAATAGCTTATCCACATTGCTTGCTTCTCAGATAAGATGTATATTAGAATAAGCATATCAGCTGATATTGGGAATATTTCATAAGTAGGAACACCTATCAGCACACTCTACTCATGAGGATTTGCACATGGTTAGATTCTTTCTGTTGTAGTTTGTGAGGCAATCATTTTACTCTTTTACCCCTTTTCTTCATTCTATATATTTGTACCATTGCTGATGATAATTATAAGGTGAATTTACTGATTCAATTGAATCTATTAGTTCGTCATCTTCAATTCATTCATATTATCTCATTTTCTATAAATACATTCACCAACAAAATCTTACATGGTATCAGAGACATGACAACTATTGTTGAGATGAATTCGGCCACCAATGAAAACTCTAATGCTTCACAGACTCATGAACTTTCCGACCATTATAAGTTGGAGAACTCAGACAACCCAGGAGCTGTTCTGGTGACAGAATTATTAACTACAGAAAATTATTCGACCTGGTCAAGAGCACTCCGGCGAGCCATCAGAGCCAAAAACAAACTTCGTTTTATCAATGGAACATTGTCTAAACCTGAACTAGACAGCACCTCTATTGATTCTTGGGAGAGATGTAATGACATGGTTGTGTCATGGATCTAAAATACCATATCTCATTCTCTCAGTTCCAGTGTTGCTTTCATGGACGAGGCAAGTGAGGTATGGGCAGAGCTTAAGGATCGGTTTACCCAACAAAATGGACCTAGGATATATGAATTAAAGAAGGCATTGGCAGATCTAGAACAAGAAGGAGATCCTGTGAGTATTTACTATGGAAAATTGAAAACTATTTGGGATGAATTATCAGTTTATGATCCCATTCCAGAGTGCAGTTGTGGGCAATTGAAGGTACTGGTAGACAAACACCAGCGTGATTGTGTGATTAAGTTCCTAATGGGGCTGAATGAAATCTATGATAACACAAGGGCTCAAGTAATGATGATTGATCCTCTTCCACCAGTCAACAAAGTGTTTTCCTATATACAGCAACAGGAAAGGCAGAAACAAATCACCACTACTACTGTGAGCAATGAATTATTGCAATGGCCACCAGAAAAGGCTATGATAGCAGATTCACTAACTATGGAAAATCGAATTTCACTGGCAAAAAGGATATACTATATTGCTCACATTGCAAAATCCCAGGTCATAGCCTGGATAAGTGTTTTAAGGTTGGAAACACAGAGCCTCCTATCTGCACACGCTGCAATATGATAGGACATACTATGGAGAAATGCTTTAAGTTACATGGTTATCCTCCAAACCATAAATTATACAAAGGGCAGAGGAGAGATGGGAGTCTTGCAAACCAGTCAAGTGTGATGGAGGAAGACAGTGAGAGACCAGTCTCTTTAACTAAGGGAGAATATCAGGAATTCATGGCTTTGCTTCGATCTAATGATAATCCACAGACCAACCATTCTGTCAATCATGTGAAGACTATCGACCACTCAAAAACTAATCCACAAACTGATTTATCTAGTAACACTGCTTGTTTATTTATTGCACCCACATCCTCCCAGAATTCTGCTGGTATACCATGGATTATTGATACTGGCGCAACAGATCATATGATCTGTGATACCACTCTTTTTACCTCCACCAAAGCGAGAGCCACTCTCTCAGTTAAATTACCCATTGGAGAAGTGGTTCCAGCTACATACTCTGGAGAGGTCCGAGTTACAGATTCTATACTCCTGAAGGACGTATTATATGTCCCTAACTTTCACTTCAACATGCTATTTGTCAAAAAACTAACACAGCAAATTCCTTGTTGCTTGATATTCATGTCTAATACTTTCTTTGTGCAGGACCTTTTCTCTTGGAGGACGATTGGGAAGGGTGAAGCCTGGAATGGACTATATCGACTTAGGCTGCATAAAGTCCCATCCATAGCTTTAGTATCCAACCTATCAACTATTAACCTTAGACAACATTTTTCAGCTACTTCTATTTCTGAATCTGATGTTCAGCCACACCTATGGCATTATCGATTAGGACATCTTTCTGATTCCATATTGAAACTTATTACTGATGCTTCCGTTGTTTCTCATTTCAAGAATGACAATAAATTTCCTTGCATTGTCTGTCCATTGGCAAAACAACACAAGAGTCCTTTCCCTATAAGTTCACATAAAACTAAGCAGATTTTTGATAAAATCCACTGTGATATCTGGGGGCCTTGCCCCACAACTGCCCACGATGGATCTAAATACTTCCTTTCAGTGGTAGATGATTTTTCAAGAGCTACTTGGGTATATTTACTTAAAAGAAAATTTGATATTTGTCATTCAATTAAGGCCTTTATTCAAATGGTGGAAAATCAGTTTCAAACTTCAATTAAAACATTGAGGAGTGACAATGGACCTGAGTTTAAGTTGACTGAATTTTATAATAAAAAAGGGATTATCCACGACAAAAGTTGTGTTGAGAGTCCTCAACAAAATGGCATAGTTGAAAGGAAATATCAACATTTATTGAATGTTGCACGAGCCTTGAAATTCCATTCAGGATTACCACTATTTTACTGGAATGAGTTTATTCTCACTACCACATATCTGATTAACAGAGTTCCCACGCCATTATTACAAAACAAATCACGTTTTGAAATCTTGTTTAAATGTGCACCTGGATATTCTCACCTTGGAATTTTTGGGTGTCTTTGTTTTGCTTCCACTTTGACACGTGGAAGAAGAAAATTCAACCCTAGAGATCGCAAATGTATTTTCTTGGGATATCCTTTTGGGGTGAAGGGATACAAAGTAATGGATCTACAGACAAAAATCATATTTATATCTAGAAATGTTACATTTCATGAAGCTCATTTCCCTTACAAAACATCTAAAGAACTTGCTGATCATACTGACTTTGTATTTACCAAACCACTCCCTAACATTTCCAATTACACTCATGAACCAACATCTGATGAAGCACCTAATTTATCCAGTCCCAATATACCTAATCAAACCATTTCTAATGACCCTAGAATTACTAATGATGATCCTCAAACATCACCTATCATTCGAAAATCTACAAGAACCAAGAAAGCACCCCAATACTTGCAAGATTTTCACTGCAACCAGGCTACATCCAGACAACAATCCCAATCTTCCCTCAAGGCAAGGTCTCAAGTCCCTGCAGGTAAGGCTTTTCCACTATCTAATACAATTTCCTACCATAAGTTATCACCTCAATTCAAGGCTTTTTCAACCTCCATTTGTACTCATTTTGAACCTAACACTTATCATCAAGCTGTGATTGATCCTAATTAGTGCAAAGCAATGAATTCCGAGATAGAAGCCCTTGAGTTAAATAAAACTTGGACCCTCACTGATCTCCTACCAGGAAAAACAACAATTGGGTGTAGATGGGTGTACAAACTAAAGTACAATTTGGATGGGAACATAGAAAGGCACAAGGCAAGACTTGTGCCAAAGGATACAACGAAAAGGAATGAATAGATTACAATGAGACTTTTTCACCTGTTGCAAAGCTTGTAACAGTCAGATGTTTGCTGGGAATAGCTGCACTAAAAAATTGGCACTTGAAACAATTTGATGTAAGTAATGCCTTCTTCCATGGAACTCTACACGAAGAGGTTTACATGCAAAAACCTCCAGGATACACAAGAGGAACCTCCAGCTAAGTTTGCAAGTTGTTGCGAAGCATCTATGGCCTGAAACAAGCCTCAAGACAGTGGTATTCCACATTTTAAGCAGCACTTATAGAGTTTGGGTTCTCTCAATCAAAGGCTGATTACAGCCTTTTCACCATGGTCACAAATCACTCTTTTACAACCTTACTCATTTATGTAGATGACATTGTAGTGGCTTGATCTAATTTAGAGCAGATAAACACAATTTAGAAGTTCCTCAGTAGCAAGTTTAAAATCAGAGCACTAGGTGACTTAAAGTATTTTCTAGGACTGGAAGTTGCAAGTATTTCCTGAATATTTGCACTGATGCTTAGAAAGTGATTCCTATGGTTTCGGTCGAAGGAATGATTGGGGATTTTAGCCAGTTACGGAGCGGATCTCATGCTTCTTGTTTTTTCTTTTTTTTTTTAGTTTGAGAGGTTTCAAATCAAGGAAATGGAGAATCAAGATAGCTTCGGTCAGAGTTTGCGATCGACGACCAGACAAATGTTCGGCGCCTAACGGAGGTCATGAAGGAGATGATTCGTAGGGTTTCGGAGATTGGAGATTTTGAACATGAAGAATGATAGGCAAGCTTGCGTTTTCTTTATTTTTTCTCCCTTTTAAAGACCTTGTCGTGCCACGTCATCTGTGAAGGTTCTGTGAAAGTCTCATTTGTAAGTGTAGCATGACCGATATTTAATATCTAGAATTTAATTTTTCAAGAACATGATGTCACGAAATACTCAAACGAACATTGACAAGGAGAAAATGGATAAATCTCAAGTTTAGGGGAGAAGTATGACAAACATCCATCAAATCCAGTATCATAAGCACCAAAACGCCATAGGCAATACAAATAATTAAGGGAAGTTCTCCTCACTTTTCTTTAATTTTACATTGGAAACAATGTTCAATTTAAGTTTGAGGATTAATTATAAATTATCTAATTGTCTAGTATTTTTTTCTTATTTGTGTGATTTGTGTGCATGTTTAAAAAAAGTAAAAATAAAAGTAAAAATAAAATAAAATAATAATCTATTTTTTTTTTCATGCTTGTGTGAGTTAGATAACCTTGTCGGCAATGATCTATATTATTGAGAACGTGTGTTAGGTTATGGATCATGAATATGTTATGTGTTTTAGTTAAAAGAATTTATTTTTTTATTTTTGCTTATTCATGTAGAACGTATAGTATTTATGCACGTGAGTTGATTGTGGTATTGTACATGAGTAGGTTGATTCGTGTTTATATGTTGAAATGGAGAACTTAGACAATCAATTCCAAAAATCGAATATTCACTCTATCCTTAACATTGTATAATATACTTTGGGGCGTTCAAGCTGGTAAATCATATGATTTTGGATTGTGGTAATTTCATGCATATTGAAAAAAATATTGTGTGGAGTGTCTTCAGCTTTCAAGTATGAACTAAGTGATAACCATATGTTAAGAATCTAGCCCTTTAATTATTTTTGCTTTCCTTTTAAAGAAAGAGCATTGCATGAATTTGTGAAATTGTGAAAAAAAAAATATTGAGAGTTTAGATATCTAGTGGGTTTGAATTACTTAGTATAAGCGTGAATATCGAAGCACTCATAAATTGGGAGAATTATCACATGGCTTAAATTGTTGACATTGCCAGCTAAAATGAACCAAATTTGAATGGTTTAAAAACTTAGCATTGAAAATTAACTTTAGAATACACCTTGGAAAGTAAAAAGAAACAAGTTTGGGGATATTTGAATTTCACAAGCGAAATAAGAAAATATTTGACTTTTAAGATCGGGAATTGGATCAACATATTATTGTACAACATTACACTTAACTCCACACACACACACACACACACACACACACACACACACGTTTTGAAGTGATTCATGAAATTAATGTTATGTTTTCAATCATGAGCTATGAATGAAAGATATTTAGCGAATTTTGTTTTAAGTGATTTTGTTTGATTTAGTTGTGTTTGTAAATTTGTTAGTTATTTTCTAAAATTTTATGTTTGCTCGATGACTAGCAAAGTATTAAATTTGGGGTTAGCACCCGTTTTGTTGAAAATCAGCAGAATTTGCGGCACCGCAGCGCCGCTTCAGTGCCGCCGAGGAGTAGCCTGTACGAGAAATAGATTTTTTATTATTTTTATTATTTTTTATTTTCTTGGCATAATATAACTCCAACCATTCTAAGATTTCATAATGATATAAATACAACCCTAAAGACCACTTTTGAGGAGGAAATTCAACACACAATTGAATGAGGCAGAGTGGGCATAATTCAAGAAATCAAAGGGAGGCAAAAATAACATAAAAAAAAAAAAAGATTGAAGATCTATCCAAAAACTAATTTTTTTCTATTCTCTTCTTTATGGTGTTTATTTTGAATTGTATAGATTTCATGTTTCTTATCACGAACTAAATTATTTTTCTAGGGTTTGATTGTAACCAAAACTTGAGAATATGATTTGAATTTATTTTAGTTATTTCTATGAAATTTTTCATTCCTTTTATTTGTGTTATGATTTTAATTATTTCAATTAATTAGACACTAATTGAATAAGTAGATGTTAGTCAATTCTGACACTTGAGAGAGTAGGTGCGATCATAAAATTAACACAACATAGATTTTATAGATTTCAAGAGAAAGTATGGGATCTATGAAGTTTACTCAATAAAAGAATCATGAACTTGATCATTTCTAGATTTTAATTCCAAATAGAGATATCGAGATTAACTAGGATTAATTTTTATCCGGCACTCGAGAGAGAGGATAGAATTACATTAGGATTCTTGCTTATAAACATGGAAAACTGATTAGAGATAACTAAATTTTTGAGAATCATATTTGATAGTTAAGTGAAATCATAACCTTATGTTTCCTCACCTGATTATTCTTTTAGCTTGCATTTATTTGTTGAACTCGTCACCATATTAGTTTAAAAAAACATTGATTATAAAATTCATTCATATAAATAAAATAGATGATATATAGTTATAATACTTAGTAGAAATTTGAATAACAATCCCTGTGGATTCGATACTCTAACTCCATTATTGTATTACAAAACTTGACACCGCACACTTGCAATATAAACCACATTATAGAAAACATGTGACAAGAACATTAATAAATTATGCCTTATTGTTCACAATACAAGTTAAAATCATTAGAAAAATATTCACCTTATCTATCATTTCTTAGAATTTTTATTTTCTGACTTAAGTGATTTTCTACTTCATTTTTATATGTTTTAAATATATTAAAAACTTCATGTTTATGTTTTATTAAATAAATATAAGTATATCTAGAGTAATCATCTATAAATGTATTATAATATATATTTGAGCCTCTAGTTAAAATACCATTTAATTCACATATCGTATGAATTAATTCTAAAATATTTGAAAGTCCTATTCATACTTTGATAAGGCTTCTTAGCCATTTTAGATTTTACACATGCTTCATATTTAAATGCATCATTTTCATTATATAATATTAAGTCGCATTTTAGCATTCTTTTCATGGTAATCTTACCTATATGACCTAATATAGCATTCCGTAAAGTAATTGAGTCAATCAAGTGAGCAACTCAGTTTTATTATTATTTAACTTGTCAACGTACAAAATTTAACCATTCTTTCACTAAAATAGCCTTTTTTTCAACAAATTTTTCATTTAAAGATAGTACAAATTTATCGGATTCATAAACACTTTTTATGCCCGATTTTCTTAAGAGATTACCACTAACTAAATTCATATTCATTTCAAGAACATGTACATTTGTTAAAGTAACGAATTTTTCGGAAGTGAATATGATTTCTACATTTCCTTTTCCAATTACTTTGAATCGGCCTTCATTACCCATTTAAATCTCTTGATCTCCATCCACTTTAAAATAAGTCTTAAATAGAGACTTATCATATAATACATGTATAGTTGCGCATGTATCATATCACCACTAGAAGCTTTTCCCTTAATTGCATTTATCTCGCTTCGATGGCCACAATATTGTCTTATTTGTTGGAGTTCATTTTTTCTTCGGAGTTGTTTTGCTTTCGATTTCGATGTTCTTTTGCATAATGTCTGGGTTTCCCACATATAAAACAACCTCTCTTGGACTTCTTCTTAAACTTGTTAAAGTTTTTAAAAGGTTTTCTCTTGTTGAATTTATTTGAAGGTCGGTCTTCTCTACAGCAATGACTTTTGAATTGCCATCATAAGAATTGTCATTCTTATCTCTAGCTCTTGCTTCTTCTTCAATTCGAAGATTTTTTTGCTTTTGTTTCAAATAATAATCTTCGAAACTATGCATTATTTTCTTCCGATATTCTTTCCAAGTCCCCAAAAGTTTTGCAATAACTACTCTCACTTGGAAGGTTTCGGAATATCAATTTTGCCCGATTTCAACTTATTGACAAGAACATGTAACTCATGCACTTGGGGAAGGAGGGGAATGTTATCAAGGAATTTAAAATCAAAATACTTTGTTATTAAGAATTTCTTTAAACCTTCTTCTTCGGCTGTATACTTGTTTTCCAAAGCATTTCATATTTCTCTCGTCGATGATGTATTGGTGTAAAGATAAAATATGACCACGGCATATGAGTTCATCCTCTTGACTCTTTTGTCTCTCCATTCTTACGACTTCGGTATTTTCATCCGTTGGATACAAGTAGTGCCAATTATGGATCAAGAATATAGAAGATTTTCAACACCGTTAGGAGAAACTTCAACTTGTCTTACCACCCTGTAAAATTCGTTCCATCAAAACGGTCCAAACGAACAAGGTCTTGATTCATCAACTTAATCGTAGCCATGGTGGTTTCATTCTCCATTGCAGATTACCATTTGAGAGTTTTGGAATTAATGCTTACACCCAAGGTGTTGGAGAAGAAACAAAATAATATAATCAAGAAAAATCAAAATAAAAGTTGAAGGCTCAAACTTGTAATCGTTGTCATCAAACAATATTTGCCCTCTTTTAGATTGAATTTGATGCTTAAAGGGGCTTTTGACAAATAGTTTGAAGGATTTATCAAGCTTTGAAAAAGAATAAACATTTAAGCACTAATTCTTTCAAAACTCAAGGGGGAAAAACTAGAATTTTGAATATGAAAGTTTTTGATCTTTTTCTCTTTTTGGAATGAAATATGATATCTCAAAATTGGTTTTCAATTGTTTTGTATTGATCATTAGACAACTATTTATAGATCTCAATCAATACTACACGAAATTGTGCTAAACATGATGAAGAATGGCGATTTTCTATCCAAAAATACACCAGATTTTAGTTTGAAAAAACTGGCCAACGGCTAGTTTTTAAACCTATGCGGCCGCATAGGTTGTTCAATGACAGGATGTACAATCCCTGCATGCCTCTGTGGTCTATACGATCGCATAGGTCAAAGTTTTGGCCCTCAATTCTATTTTTTGTTCCACGCATTCTTTTATTGCTTTTTGAACAACAATTTCAACAATCTACAAACTGTTTATATGATTTTATTTAATTAGGATCAAGTTATTTTCTTTTATTTAAGGCCACATTTGAACCACGTTCCTTAAAAAAACATTTTTCTCTAAATTTATTTTCAAAACCATATATTCACTTAATAAATAATTTTACAAGTAAATCCAAAAAGTTTCATTGCTTTTTAACCATACATTCTAAAAAAATCACATTACACAATCTTTTTTTTTTTTTTTTTTTTTTCAAAAAATGGGGTTCGAATAAACTGTAAAAAAGATTTTATAATTAAAGAAATAAAATGAAACTGAAAAAAGTTTTGGTTCTACACTGAGCATAGAGAATGGGACCAGAATCTACCGGTTCTCATGACAAAGTATGGAAAACATTATTTCTTTTAGAACCAATACTTAACCGACTGGTTCCCATTCAATTTGATCGTACGCGTGAATTTTGTAAACCCCTACTTCTAAGTAGGGAACAGGGAGAAGGGTATTCCACCTTTCCCTGAGGCTCATGCTAAACTTTCCACTCAAGCCATTGACTTATTCTGAGAATTGCATTGATTACGAGACAATAGTTAAAGATATGATGCTCGATTCGTAAGAGGAATCGTCTCGAACCCGAGAAGAATGATGTAGCCTAATATGCAAGAAGGCTATGAACTTGGAATGGTTTCGTTACTTTCTTTTAATTGTGGCATTTTAATCTAACTACCATCAAATCGATAAGGAGTTTATTTCTTTAATTATGTCACGTTATTTAACCCCTATTTGGTTTAGCTAAAAAAATGATAAAAATTTAAGTCGTAGTCACTAATTAATTTTAACCACATATTTTATGAAATCCACATTTTTTTTTATTAACTTTTCAAACACGCATTATATTAACTTTTATTAAAATCGGATAGATTATTTTAAACTTGTTTTTGGAGTTACTTTTTTAGGTTTTGGTTGTTTTTCGGATACAAGAATTGTCTCGAATGAGTTTCCTAGATTTTCAACATTTTGCTCAATATTGTGTCAATTTGAAATATGTATTTGAAACAGCTTGATTGTGTAGGTTGTCCTTAAGAGACTGGTTGGATTCTTAATGATGATGAGAGAAGGTTGTAGTAACCAGAATAATGATGGTAATGGTGGTAATGAATTATTTGGTAAAGCACGAACAAGACATGCCTATGAAGCAGAGACTGACTCAGCACCCGGCCAGGGGGAGCGACTGTGCGTGCTAGGTTCCGTCGGACCGTCGAGTGACCGAGTCGCCGCCGACTACCTGTGCAGCTATACCTAGTAACTAATGGCCAGCATATTGACACGGCTTCATCCTTCAATAATTCGATATGTATTCACAATGCCCTTTTGCTTTCGAACGCTCCTAAAATTCTTCGGAATCACCGCGAAGGTGTCAAAGCCTTAGCAATTAGCCTTAATTCCACCTGCCTTGCTTCTGGATCTATTGATCATTATGTCAAGCTCTACAAATTCCCTGGTAATTTTTATGTTAGAATTTTTGTGTTTCATTTTTTGACAAACTGTTTTTTGGGCTTTCGTATTTTTATTTTTCTAAATCTTTCCACGATATAGATTTTTGGGGGTTGAATTTAAGCTTGATTTGCGTCCATTAAAGCTCAAAATCGAAGAAAAGAGGAAAATAAAGATACCATGGAACATAAAAAACTAATATTATGCAATATTGTATACCAAAACTTTGACTAAATTTTAGAAATTGTAATAAAATTGATTTATTTGTGTAAAATTGTTTGGGGTTCTTAGACTTTCAGGAGTTTTAAAATTAGTATTCACCCTTGTTTAAGGAAATGATTTTAATTTGTTTATGTACATTTACTTCTTCATTAGGGGTTCTTTTGCTTGAGGAAAAGCTGCAAAATTTCTATTGATTTGTTGCCATAATATTAGGAATTTATCCCTTTAAATATGGTGGTGTAGCTGGTGTTGTAACACGGTATATGCTACTATTGATAGTGGTGACGGCGATGGTGATGATAGTGTACATTAATGCATGTTACAAGTGATTTTGGAGGTGATAATGGTGATGGTGATTATGTAATAATGTATGTCGCAAATATTTGTGACAACGGTGGTGGTGATAGTACTCGTATAAGGTGCATTACAAGTGGCAACATCATCGAAAATATTTAATGTTACAAATGTAACACAATGTGTTACAACTAGTAACTACGACGACGATAGTGGTAGTAGTGGTGGAGGGAACATTTTGTGTAACGATGTAAAACATTTATATTCCAACTGGATTAACACACACAAAAAAAAAAAAAAAAAAAAAAAAAAAAAAAATTCTAAAAATTACGCAATGTAAGTTATATAATGTAAATTTTCAAGAAAATCATCAAATGTGAAAAATAGTAGCTATTATCAAAGTTTTTGAAAATGTCATTTAAGTCTTCGTCAACTCAATTTCCTCTATACAGTTTTCGTTTATCAAATCCCTAAAACATACGAGACACTTTAAGCTTTCTTCTTTACACATGTCCTTGGTTCATTGATCACCTTACATTTACCCAAGATGTTAGAACTGAACACGCCATGCATGAGAACTATAGTGAACTAAAAATGCTTAGCTAGTCAAACCAGCTTATAAGCACCAATTCCACCCACATATGTTTCACTTAAAAAAAAAAGAAGAAGCTAATTTTAAGACAAGTTTTAGATAAGAAATGAGGGTGCATGTTTGGTGAAGCTTAATTTTTATATTAAGCTAACTACGCATACTTTTTGCCTACATATTTTGCAGGGCCATCAACTTACTATTCATTTATTATCAATATTTATGTGGACTAATAAGTGTGTTTTGTACACTTACCTAAGCCATTAAATTAAAGTATTTGTTAGTGATTTGGATGAGTTATAAATTAATTTTGTGTTACTTATGTTTGTTAGGTTGAACTCAATGCAAAATGGTGGATTTGGAAGAAAATAATGAAAAACGTGCGAAAATAAAAGAAATTCAAAGTTTGGGACCAAAGTGTAAACATCAAATAGTTGATTCGGAGCACAAAACAATGATTGAAGATCATATATGATCAATTGAATGAAATTGGAGGTCAAAAGAGTGAAATATAGTGGAAGTATTTTTACAAATTAATTTCCAACCGAAAAATTTATGCTCCGGATTTTTAGCCTAAACTTGAAACCAATATTTCGGATAGTGTTTGAATTGAAAAAAAATTATTTATAAAATAATTTTTTCCCTTTGAATTAGCTCTCCAACGCATTTGGAATCATCTCAATCTGATATCTGTAGAGAAAGTTATGGTCAAAATATTAAAAGTTGATGAAGAACGAATTGAAGCGAATTTGTGTGCATGTGGTACCCTATTTTTCCCTATCCGAGAGCCATTTGGCTCTACAGCGTGCACACAGTAGTTATGCCGGTGTGCGAGCACATGCCATTTTCGCAAATGAATCAACAAATTCCTTTTGCGATTCAAACTCTTTTGGAATTCAAATTGAACGCGATTTTAAATTGTTTTCTAGATCTTATAAATAGAGAACGAGGGCCTCTCTTGCCTCTTCATACAAAATATTATCATCAAAATCATCGAGAACAAATGGCCAATTTCTATATTTTGAGAGAGGAGATCAAACCCTATCAAGGAATTGAAGGTCAATTCTATCAAGATTTTGAAGAATTCAACATTGGAATAGAAGATCAACATCTTTTGCATTTTATCTTGATTCAAGTGATATTTTTCTATTATTCTTTTTGTAATTTATATATTAACATATTAGTCTAAATTCGTTTTTGTATTGGATGAAGAGGAGCCGTATTATTTATTTGTTTTAATTCAAAACTAGTAGTTTAATTTATTTCTTACGTTTCTTAATTAATTTTGCATGTCCATTGCATTATTTGATTGATAGGCCACCAGTTAGATAATTATTTTCTTGTTGTAGTATTGTGAGACTCACAATAAATTTAAAACGCGACAAAATTAACATATGTGCAATAGATGTTAGGAATAACATTTATCACATAAGCATTCATATAGATAATTTGAACGTTAATGCATTCTAATAATTCGAATTTGGGTTAGGAATAGATTCAAGTGTGATTATGATAGATTTAATTTGTATTGGAAAATAAATTTATACATAATATTTTTATCGATTGTCAAGAACGCATGAATAGAACTAGATTATAAATCAAGAATTGAAATAGATAGCAATAGGCGGTTTCAAGATCAATACAATCATCCATAAATTGATAAAAACCAAAATTTTACCACTTTCTTAGATTAATTTAACATAAAATAAAATAAACTCTTTTATATAATTCGAATCACATAAAAAGTTAATAAACTTGAATTGAATTTATTCCCCGTGGGACATACTCTCAACTCATCAACTTTTTTACATGTCAACGATCACGTACGCTTGCGAGTTTCGTACGAACATGGACACAATACTTATAAGAGAAAAATAATAAGCAATAGAAGAGGCTTTCAGTTCATGACCTGACAATAAATCTAATAAGAATTCATCTACTGCTGCAAAAACATCTGAAGAGGTATTCATGAGTTTCTATTTGTCAATTTATATTGCTGTTGAACTTTTAAAATCATATATGCAAAAATCAATTCATTTATAATAACTGATATACATGTTAGTGTTTATATAGTCGTTTAATCAAGGTAGTTGCCAAATTGATAGGAACTCGGTTCTCTTTCTCCTATCATTTCATTTTTCGGTGGTTGAGAATTGAAGACTAACTGAATTGTTAAATTCTTTCTGAACTTTAGGCTGCACTTAATATCTTGCATGAACTGAGCTTACCATATTTGTAAGCTATTTACCAGTATGAATAGCAAAAAATATAACAGTACCCCTAAATTTTTTTATTTGTTTAGTTTGGATGTTCATAGTTTTATACATAAGAAATTTTAAGAAATTGTAATTTATGCTATGTTATGTTACTGTAATTGGTTTGGTTTGATTATTTTTTTCCTTTTGTTCGTAAAGTTAAATTTCTACTAATTAAATAATAACAATAATTAAATAAAAATTATTCCTTCATTTAGTTATATTAAAGTAAAAAAAAAAAATTTGTAAGTTTGCAGGAAACAAGAAAAAAAAAAAAAAAAAAAACCAAAACTACTTTGTGGCGCATGGAGCAAATGCTTCGTGTGCGGACACCACAGAGCAAATGCTCCGTGGTGCCCGCACATGCACATGGATGCTCCGTGACGCACACAGCAAATTTTTTTTTTTTTTAACATGGCTATTAAAAATAATATTTTTTCAACTGTCATCATTTTTTGTATTTGCTAAAGAAAAAAAATATTTTCAAAATATAAACTCTTCAACACATAAACAAAAATTAGAATTCCTTCCGAGGGCAACATTTTAAGTTTTTTTGCTTCATTCCATACGTATATAAACTCAAAATTTCTTCCGTGTCTCCGCATAGGCGTCTTTTTTTATTTCATTCTTTTTTACCAAAAATTCAACTTATTTACACTTTACACAAATCATAAATATTTTTTGCCAAAAATTCCGTGTCTCCGCACAGGTCGATCCCCATTGGGGGCGTTGCCCCCAAACCCTTACGAGGGGTGCTACCCCCTCGATCCTCGCGACCGGTCAGGTCGATCCTCGTCGAGGGCGTTGCCCCCCGAACCCCCACGAGGGGCGTTGCCCCCTCGACCCTACCGGGCATGTTGATCCCCATTCATGAAATTCACATTTTTTTTTCCAATTCTACTATATTTCGTGAGGTGCCTTCCAAGATTTTTTGTACAAAAAATATCTTAGCTGAGCTTACAAAAGAACTACTGACTGCCAAGATTTTGAGCTCCCAAAATCAATTGAATTGCCAAAAAAAAAAAAAAATCCTTCTTATAACGTTTCAATCTCAGCAATCTAAAACAGAGCGTTTCATTCTAGCATTCTTCCTTCAGTTAATGTAAAAAAACATTTAGTTTGCCGTTTACTAATAGATTAGCCTATTACCTTTTGTAATTCTTATACGATCAAGTTGATTTTTGGAGGTTAAATTATTGATTTTCAAATTCTATATATTTCAAGTACAACTAATAGTGTTCTTCAATTGCCATAGTTGATACTGCTATCGTGATGAATATTTTGAAAAAGTTTGTTCATGAAGACCATTCCTTTGATAACTTGGATTCTATCTTGGAAAGTGGAAATGAGTTTTACAGAGATTCCATTCATCAACAACGAATTCAAAGACAGAGAGATATGCGAAATAAACTTAGAACTGATTACAGTGCTTATCATAAAAAGAGAAATGACCCTATGTTATCTGAAAATAATTCTCATGTTGTTGTTCAACTGCATGAATCAAGAATTCATCAACACTTTAACACTTTAACTTCCAATCAAGAAACACATAATATTTTGAATTATGAATTAGAAGGAACTTTCAATGGACTGAACATACCATCTACGACATTTATATTACCAATTTCTACTTTCTGTAAACATTGTAAGGCATGCAACTTTTATAGAGAAAGTAAAGGTTTCTGTTTTTCTGATAGAAAAGTTAAGCTTCTTATATGTGACTCACTAGCTGAACTGGATAACTTATTTACATCTAAAGAAGTTCATTGTATGGAATTCAAAAAAATTGTAAAGGGATATAATAATCATTTTGCTTTCACTTTATTTGATGTGAAGTACGATAAAGAACTCTTTAAAACATACAAAGGTATTTACACATTCAGAGTTCAAGGACAAGTACATCATTATGTAAATGAACTTATGCCACAAAATAATATGTCTTCTTTTATGCAGTTATATTTTTACATATAGACAATGAAGTTGAAAATCGTATGAAAATTTCATCAAATTTTGTTGAATCTACATTGATTGTTTTAATTGAAATCTTGAAAACAAATCCATACAGTAAATTTTTTAGGTCTTTAAGTAATATGAGTAACTTGCATCATCATCAAATACAAATACGTTGCGACCTAGGACATGATCAAAGAGTTTTCAATACACCTACATCATCTCAAGTAGCAGCATATGGGTTGAAGATGACGAAAATGCTAACATCCGTGCTCTTGATATCACTATATACGGTCATTCTAATGATTCACATAAAGTCCATTATTATTATGGATGCTATGATTCGTTGCAGTATCCGTTACTCTTTCCATATGAGGGCATTGAGAGACATAGAAGCACATATTTCGAGCATTAACATATGCCGACATATGATGTTCTTCGCAACACAACTACTGCAACTAAATTTATCGAAAAAGAGAATGAAGGTTCGCAAATATATCATCTGTTAGAGTTTTATATTTTTCCAGTATTTGGTTTTATAAATGAGTATTTAATTTGGTTTTCCTTTGGATTTTACAATGTTCAATCAAGCGAAAAAATGTACTCAAGTATCTTGTCTAGAATATTATTCCTATAAATTAAAAATAAGGTCTTTTGGTAAATCTGTGTTGCTTCATGCTAAAAGATTATTTCAACAGTATATATATATATATATATATATATATATATATATATATATATATATATATATATATATATATTAAGATTGAAACTGCTAGGTTAGACTATTTTTTCAATAATCAAAAATAAATTTGTGCTGAACTTTACCAAGTGATTGTAGACAGTGTTCAAAATGGGGAAATAAGAGGGTGCAAAGTTGGAAGAAAATTTGTTTTACCACAATTCTTTACTCGTGATATGCTAAGAAGATACATGGATGGAATGACTATTGTACTACGTTATGGAAAATCTGATATATTCTTGACTATAACGTGTAATCCAAATTGGCCAGAGATTAGACATGAACTAAAAGACAATGATGAAGTTCAAAATCAACCTGATTTAATCGTACCTATATTTGGAGCAAAATTGGAAGAATTGAAACATGATTTACACAAAGCAAGTATTTTGGCCCTAATATTGCGCATATATATGTGATTGAATTCCAGAAAAGAGGACTTTCTCATGTACATATGTTGTTAATATTCAAATCTGGATATAAAATCTCTTGTGTTGAAGAAGTTGATAGGATAGTATCATGTGAAATTCCTGACAAAAATAAATATCCTCATCTTCATTATGTTATTGTTAAACTAATATGCATGGTCCTTGTGGAAATATGAATCTAAAAAATGTATGCATAAAGGCAAATAAAGGTTGTAAAAATAAACACCCAAGAGATTTTTATAATATTACTATATTTGATCAAAACTCATACCCATTAAATAAGCGTCGTGATAGTGGTATTTCTGTTCGAGTTAGAGGTCATATGTTAGACAATCGATGTGTTGTACCATATAATCCTTATGTAAGTGCAAAATTTGACTGTCATATTAATGTTGAAGTATGTTCAGCTATTAAAGCTGTAAAATATTTATACAAATATGTGTACAAATGACATGATTGTATCAATTTTTCAATTCACACAAATGAAAAAGAGAAAGAATAGATGAAATTTCTGCTTACCAAATTACTAGATGGATATCTCCACCTGAAGCTATGTGGATGATTTTTTCCTTCAATTTGTCAGAAATTTGCCCGAGGATATATTCTTTACAGCTCCACATCGAAAATTATCAACATGTAACGTACGACAATGAAGATGATTTATCTACTGTTGTTTGGAATGAAAATACAAGAAAAACAATGTTAACAGAATTTTTTTCGAATGAATAATCAAATGAGTTTGTTCGTACCCTTTTATATCGAGATTTCTCGACACATTTTGTTTGGAATGCAAATAAGAAAGTTGGACTCGCAGAAAGAAACAAGTTGTCATAAGACGAATTGTTACAGTAAATCCATCTGAAGGAGAATGATATTTTCTTCGTGTTCTTATGAGTCATATTCTTGGTCCAACATCATTTCATGATTTACGAACCTTAAATGGAGTCACTATTGTTACGTATCGAGAAGCAGCATTTTTACATGATTTATTTAATGGAGATAACCACTGTGAAGAATATCTATTCGAAGCTATTGTTTATGAAATGCCCATTTCTTTAGATGACTCTTTGCTAAACTTCTTATACTTTGTAGCCCTAATGATCCAAATTTATTATGGAATAAATTCAAATATTATATGATTGATGATTATGTACATAAAAATATACCTTCACATATTGCTGAAATGCGCGCTCTAGAGGATATTAGTTGTATCTTAGAATGTTTGGACAAAAATATAAATGACTATAAAATGGTACCATTCAATGTAGATATAAATGAAAATGATAGATTAAGGAGAATGCTTGAAGATGAGACAACAAATTTGAATATTGAAGTAGGTTATGTTTGTGCAGCAAGTTTAAATTACAAACAACAATTTGCATATGATACAATTATGGAAAAAATAAAAATAGGGTCAAGTGGTTCTTTCTTCATTGATGGTCTAGGTGGCACAGGTAAAACCTTTTTGTATAAAGCATTGCTAACTACTGTAAAGTCTCAAAATTCTATTGCTTTAGCAACTACATCTTCTGTAGTATCTGTATCTCTTTTACCTAGAGATCGAACTGGTCATTCAAGGTTTAAAATTCGTTTAGAAACAGTTGGTGAAGTAAGATGTTCTGTTAGCAAACAATCAGCTTTAGGAATTTTATTGAAAATGTGTAAGTTAATAATCTGGGATGAAGCATCCATGGTAAATCTGTGTGCTGTTAAAACTGTAGATAAAATGCTGAGAGATATTAATGATTGTAACTTGCCTTTCAGTGGTAAAGTAATGGTTCTCGAAGGGGATTTTCGACAAGTCCTACTAGTAGTACCAAGAGGGAAAAAAGAAGATATAATAAAGGCTAGCTTAGTTTTCTATAACCTATGGCATCTACTACTACATCTGCCATTAATTGAAAATATGAGAGCGCAATTTGATCCTACTTTCTGTGATTACTTGTTAAGAATTGGAAATGGAATAGAAGAACAACATACTTGTAATTTTATTCGACTTGCCAACAATATAATTGTACCATTCAATGATGAAATAATGTCTTTAAAAACTTTAATATATCATGTCTTTCTAGATATAGGAGCATATGCTAATAATTTACATACGATGGCAAATCGAGTTATTCTTACGCCTAGAAATGATTGTGTTGATCATATTAACAAGATTCTATTGGAACAAATTCCTGGTCATATTTTTACGTACTATAATTTTGATGAAACAATCGATAAATCAGAACAAAGTTTGCAAGAAGATTTCTTGAATAGTTTGACCTCAAATGGTATTCCACCACATGAATTGAACCTTAAAATAAACTATCATGTTATGTTATTACGAAATATCAATTCTTCCGAAGGTTTATACAATGGAACACGACTTACTTGTCGAAAATTTGATAAGAATGTAATTCTTGCTTAAATTACATCTGGCGAATATTCTGGAAATTTTTTTTTTTGCCAAGAATGCCTTTTATACTGCTTCAAAGTGATCAAACTTCAATTCCATTAAAAAAAACTCAATCTCCAATTAGGTCTTGCTTCGCAATGACGATAAACAAAGTTCAAGGACAAACACTTGATTTTGTTGGTTTATATCTTCCAGAGCCAGTTTTTTGTTATGGTCAACTTTATGTAACGTTGTCAAGAACTAAAACAAGCAAGTCTCTAAAAGTTCTACTGAACCCATCAACTGTTGAAGCTTCACACATCACATGTACTAAAAATGTAGTGTACAAGGAAATTCTTTCGTTCATACATCGATAGAAGACACTGTCGAAGCAATGCAACTCCAAAAGCTGAAATCACCCTATAACATTTGCAATAAGCTTCTTTTATGGAAAGTTCAAAGAAAGTCTCCCTACAGTTGTGAGTACTTCTTTCTATACATATCTCTAGAAAAAAACATGTTTATGTTTCATTTTTACTATATTTGTTTTCCAGTATAAGACTAAGAATGACTCAAAATTTGATTGCAGAGAATGGACAAATGGGACAAAGCAAAAGAAACCCAGAAAAAATGAATTATAGTTTCGATCAAGGTATGTGCATGTAATGATTGATCCTATGATAAAGTGTTTACTATTTCTATACGGTTACACTAAATTTAGCTATTACAATATGTTTAGAATATTGTGTCTTGGACTCTTAGTGCAATTGTCTCACTCACTGTTGTTTTTCTCTTCTAATATCATATGTAAATAAATCAAATAAACGGGGTTGCTCAACTTATTTGAAAAAAAATTTGTCCACTTCTTTCAAATCGAACAAAATGTGAGTCCTCTTGTTTGTTTCTCACAGATTATATGTTAGTTGAATAATATGTGCTTTATTATTCGTTCTAATCCTTTTTAAATCAATAATTGGACATTATGCGTTCAGCTTCTCTTTCATAAAATTTTAGTATGCATTAAGTTAATTGTAGTTGATGAACCTTTAACTCATAATTGAATTTTTCCAGTTTATTTTTCTTTTAAGATTTGCTTTTGTGTGCTCAGTTGTAATGTTTGATTTGGTATACTTAGGGTTCAATTACAAAAAGCTGTATTTTAAGGCTATGACAACAACTTCTAGCCTCCTTAAGATGAAAAACGTAGGTATTGATACACTCACATAATCTTGAAATCTTTAATTCCTTAGTCGTATCTCATTCAACTTTGACATACTTATGACTGAAAACATTTTTGTTTATATTTTTATAATAACCATTCTCGATTTGCAGTGTTGATGTATCATGTGAGCACACACTTAGTTCTCTTTCATGAAATTTTAGTATGCATTAAGCTAATTGTAGTTGATGAACCTTTAACTCATAATTGAATTTCTCCAATTTATTTTTCTTTTAAGATTTGCTTTTGTGTGCTCAGCTGTAATGTTTGATTTGGTATACTTAGGGTTCAATTACAAACATCTGTATCTTAAGGCTATGACAACAACTTCTAGCCTACTCAAGATGAAAAACGTAGGTATTGATACACTCACATAATCTTGAAATATTTAATTCCTTAGTCGTATCCCATTCAACTTTGACATACTTATGACTGAAAACATTTTTGTTTATATTTTTATAATAACCATTCTCGATTTGCAGTGTTGATGTATCATGTGAGTACATGCTTAGAATTTTTTTTATGGAATAGTTAACTTACATAATGCTAAATACAAACCTATCAATCACTTATACCAATCACCTAGATTCAAATTTGGTAAAGTATCCATCTTCTTCTTTTTGTATATTTATTTATGTTATTAATTCACACTAATCATATAAAATCTTATCGCTTCAATGCCTCTCCACTACATTATATACATATACCTTTCATAACATTCAACATCTTGCATGCAATTTGTACTCTATAGGTATCTCTCGACTCTTAAGTTCGAAAATTTATTCTATTATAATACAACAATGAATTTGCCTTTGATGTCTTTCCATTCTGCGCAGCGTAGATGAAATCTTCAAGTAGCCATATGTACAATGTTCATTGTGAAACATCCAAGTTATAGAGTATGAAACGATTGAAGCAGCTACATACCAAAGTCAACTGTTCAAAGGCTGTTATTTTAACATTTATCTTTTGTAATATTCAATAATTTTGTTAGCATGTAAATTGAAATCAAATTGAGATTGTACAATGTTGTTTGACTCTTCATCTACACCTTTATAAAATCTGTTATTTGCTACTGCCGTAGCTTATTTAAAGTAGTAGATCTTGACATTAATGAAGTACAATAACCATCATTTTAAGTCCAGATTGACATCAAATTGCGGTGTGTATGAAACAAATAATTGTCCGTGAACTGGTTGTTGTGATTATCATATATGTTTATTCATTGAATTAGTTTCACAAAGCTAAACTCTCGTTCAACAGAAAAGACTAAGAGTTCGACGAAATTTTTTCGTTTGGGCTCTGTCTTCAATGGAAGATCCTTGTCTGGATCCCATCATACCAATTCTCTGCAAAGGTGGGGAGACTATACTTCATTTGAAGAATCACTTGAGCCAGTAATGGTCATGGAAGCGACATCGGGCTCAGATGATTGAATCCAACAAATGGCTTTAGACATTGAAAAACTAACGAATTCACTAGAAGAGAAAGACGCACAGGTTGTTGCACTCTTACACGGGCTAGAGCTGTAAAATCTGTCAAAAGAAGATCAAAAAAATCCAAGATCTTCCAAAGCTAATGATCTAGAAGTCTAAGAACGCCACAAAAAACAAGATATACATGATCGAACAATTGTTCAAAATATTTTGCGTAATACTAATCAACTCTCCGTTGGCTCTCTATCTGTCCACCAACTTCAACATATGATTACAGACATCATTCGCGCCCAGTATGGTGGTTCAATACAATCTTCATTAGTGTATGCCAAGCCTTATAGTCGTCAAATCGACGAAATAAAGATGCCACTCGGTTACCAACCTCCAAAATTCCAATGTTTTGATGGGAATGGCAACTTCATTTTATTGAGACGTGTAACAATGCGGGCACTTACAATGACACCATGGTGAAACAGTTTGTGCGGTCGCTCAAAGGTGCCGCATTTGAATGGTATAC